>JBAMBJ010001474.1:0-62609 GCA_037043495.1 Drosophila recens | reverse complement strand
AAAAAATATTTTCCATTCCCATAAGACTTGTATAATTTGTGTTGATCATAATTATAGTTACTACCGGCTCTTCCCTTTATATCGAAATAAGTATTCCCAATCTCTATCTTTACATGTAAACATATGTAACCCATTTACAACCATAACTCTGTTGATCTTTACACACAGAATTATATATTTCTAATAGTGTATGAACAGAGAAACAAAAATAAAACGTCACATAAAGAATAAATTATATTTTTCGACCCGACTACAGTCAGAATAGGCGGCCTATGGGGCGTATGCGTGTTGTAGTCCTGCATTCTGAAGGTACATTATGTATACGCACAGACATACAAACACATAGAGGGAGACAAGAGTATAGCAAGTGCAAGAGATAGAAAAGAGAGAGAGAGAGGGAGCGAAAGAGTGTGAGAGAGAGAGGAGAGGACACATTTATATGGCAAACTGTTTTTAATGCTTTTAATGCGCCAAAGTGTTGTTTCATTTTCATTATTTGCACAAGCTGCCACACATTTAAATGCCAGTCCCCAGTAACGAACCCAGTGCCGAGTACCAAGTTTCCAGTATCAGATCCTCCTCCTGTTCATCCTCCTGCTCGTCCTTTGCCAGCAACAGTGGAAGCCCCAACAGCCAACCCATTCGGTATGCAGCTGTTGAGCTATAATCATAATTTCATAAAGCACATTTTCACAAAAGCTTTCAGCACCCTAAACTGCATTGTAATTACAGCGACGGGCAGTGTAGGGACTCGCAGAGGGGCTGGTTGAGCGGGGAGCTGTGGTTGGGGTAGCTGAAGGATTCAAAGAGCGCGCATTTCGCTGTCGCCAGTCAAGGCGAAAGGATAACGATAACCAACAACATGTTGGCTGGTTGGTTGGTTGGTAGCTCGGTTTGTGCCCGCTCGATAGGTCCTGGAATGGATGGAAGGGTTGTGTAGTCCACAGAGGGGGGATGCGGGGGCTTTTGGGGCTTACAGCTGTGCGGCAATTGCTGCTCTTGTTGTTGTTGTTGATATTGTTGTTGGGGCTTTCGTTCGCATTCGCCGACTGTTGCGTGTTGATTTCAACGCATAAATATTGCAAAAGGTTCAAACAAAATGGCGTCGACGCGCAATAAATACCGTTACTATTCTGGGTATGTGTGTGTAATACACTGTAACACACTGTGTATCTGTGTGTGTGTGTATGGATGTTGTTCTGTAGTACTCTGCAATATATTTTGTATGGCGCGTTGTAATAAAAGTGAATTTATGCAATATTTCTGCGCCTTTGTGCAAATATCATTTGTAATTCAACAACAACAACAACAGCGTGAACAACAATGACAACAACAACAACATGGACAACGACAACAACTAACTGACAAAGTGTCCCGGCGTTTGTTATGCTAATGAGGGCCAAAAAGGTGTAAGTGTTCAAGTGGCAAAAACTGACGGAATTTCGCCGAAAACTTCAAACCAGAAACAATCGCAGTCTCGATTGTCAATTAAATAATAATTAACACTTCTCGAAAATGTAAATGCTAAACATATTTCGGCAGATCATTAAGTGATGTAAAGTCAGAAAAAATTACATTAAAACTTTATTTGAAGGGGTAAAAGGAAATGATGTTCAAAGAGAATAAATTAAAGGAAGTTTGTATTTTGTATACTTTTCATATTGAATATTACAAGGCTTCAAATCAAAAATCTTTCTATACAAATGTTTGCTGAAATCATTATTCAAATTGTTCTAGCTTTTATTTTTGTCTTAATGCATTAACTTATTTTGTTCTTTTCTCTAGTTTGTCTTTGTATCTAAATTTTGTGAAAATTTAAATAAAATTACTTAAGTCTTAAAATAATTATTAACAGTTAATAATATTATTAAATTATTACAAAAAGTTAAAGCAATATATTTTTGTGTCTCTGGAAAAATTAAATATGTGACATTTCAATTGTCTCAAACAACTCTAGGGACTTCTGGAATATTTATACTCGTATATGTATTTTTTTTAAATATCATTTTGATTACTTTTCTATTTAATTAAAGCCTGTAAACTCTGTAAAAGTGAGTGATTTATCAACTTGCATTCATCTCAGTGCTTCATAATCATATAGTGCACATGTGTAATTACGTTTGTCTGCAGCAGAGATAGAAGTGCTATTCCCAATTCTGGAAACAGCTGCCACAGCTGCTTCTGGAATATAGAAATTGTTGCCCGAATCTGTGGACAAAAGCACAGCCAACCAGCTCATCAGTTGTGTGCCAAGACAAAGTTTCTCCAACAAATATACATAGATAAAATATACAATGCTTACAACAACTACATGAAAGTGGTGTCGGCCTGGTCAAGGAACGTGAACACAGTTGGCCACAGTCACTCACGTCATTTTGGCCATCAGTTGGCACAACAATGAGCTGGCCAAAAGGTATGGCCTGCGGTGTTTTACCCACAGAAAAAAAAGAAACAAGCTAACAAAAAGCATCGCGATGCTTGAGAGACGTTTTTAAGGAGGAAACATGAAGGGCTGAGGATTGGGGAGGAGGAGAGAACAAGTGGCCAGAGGCCTACAAATGTCATTCAGGCATTTTGTTGCACATTTCATGCGGGTTGCATTGCGGTTGAGACTGTGACTGAGACTGAGGGAGGAGGGAGGTAGGAGGAGGAGTGGGTTGAATCTCCCAGCTCAGCTCAAGTGCCAATGCTTTTCCGTCTTGGCTAACGGAAATCCATTAGGTTTGCCGTTGCAGTTTGCATTTGTGTGTCGAGGTTTCCGTTTGACATGGCTGAAAACCAAAAAGCCTCCCCCTTTCCCTTTCCCATCCCCTCCACCCCTCCTCCGTTCCCTTTGTTAACCGCTAGTCGCAAGTCTGAGTTGCGATACGTCTCTCCAGTCCCTTTTGTAATCGTTGATGAGCTTGGACTGGCAATCAAGCAAACGTTTTGCATATGTTCGGTTTATGCGTTTCGATTAGCATAAATCAAAATAAAACATTTGTAATACAAATAGAGGAACTGCTTTGGAAACACCTTTCGCCAAAAAAAAAACGAAAATAAAACATGAAACCGAAACCAAAGCCGAAACCGAAAAAGTAAAAGAAACCAGACCCAAAGTCCGTGCCAGGTGATTTCGCCTGATGAAAACATTAAAATTATACACGACAATTTTATGGCTACTTCAATTGTTGTTGTTATACTATATTTGTATGTTTTGTTTTTATTGCCTTTGATGGAGAATGCGCATGCGAGTGTACAATAAAATTGTTAAATATTCGCCGAGACTCGTAAAAAACAAAACAAAAAAACAAACAAATCTTTAATGACGACGCGTCGGTTTTGTGCGGTTTTAATTGCTCGGCCGTTTGACAAGCTGACAAAGTCAACTTGATGAATTCGCGACGCCCGCATCGGTCAACAACACCTGAGTCTGAATCTGAGTCGGGCCTGAAGAGGGAGAGGCAAGAGCTAAGAGCGAGAGCGAGAGAGAAAGACAGAAAAGTCACCTGTTTGCATGCAGGAAATGCAGTCGCTGCGCTCGTCAATGTCAGTGTCAAGCCAGCATTATGGAAATATCTCAATCTCAATCTTAAAAGCAGTCGAAATAACTGCAGCGTCATGTCGACCGACACGTCTGTCAGTCAGTCAATCAGTCAGTCAGTCAGTCTTGGAGTTGCCGGCGTTTTGGCAACGACGGATCATGATGCAGCATATTAACTTGGCTCACAAATTGGCTCGATCGCAGACGCCGCCGCCGCCGCAACTTAAGAACCGAATCGAACTGAATATCGATGCGGTTTCAGGGATTTGGGGATTGGATCATATCGGGGCAATTGTGACTGGCAGCTTTTCTTTCTCTGCGTAAATCTCGGCGCTAAGTACTGTGGGTTGAGCGACAAACGAACTGCGAACATTTTCAGAAACATGTGGCACAATTACTGCAACTGACAGCGACGATGTGTTAGACGAGAAATGCCAAAAACGAAAAATCCATATGAAAATGGAAAATGTAAAAGGCCACGACAAACTGCTGTGGCGCTCCCCTGCCCCTGTCCCTCCCTCTCTCTGAATCTTTCTCTCTATCTCTTTGTGCTGCATTTATCATGGACCTTGTTGCACTATATTTAGACGCTGGTTGCCAGCTAATGGATGCGGATGCAACAGGCCCAGCAAAGGCAGCCAAGGCAGCTAAGGCAGCAGGGCACAGGCCACACTTTCAAATTCATATTTATTGTCTAGGCTGCAGTTGAGTGCATTTTTATATATGGCAGTCCATTTGCCTGCCGCCAACGCTAACCAAAATAAACAATAATTGAACATGGGCAACATGCAACGGGGGCCCCCAAAAGGAAATGCAACGCACGTAAGTAAAAGTTGCCAGCCTCTCACTCACACTCTCTCTCTCTCTCTCTCTCTTTCTCTCTCTCTTTCTCCCATTCTGAGACTAAGTGCGTTGAGGTAATAAAGGCAGTTTGGGGGGCGCAGGAAGATCTGTAATATGCCTGGCATTTTAAAAGGTTCCACATTTTTCGCCTCTCGACTTTTATTTTATTTTTTTATTTTTGGGGGTCAGGGCAGCAGCCGTCGGTCGAGTCGAGTCAGTTGAGTCGGTCGGGCTGGCTAATTGCATTGATTAGCTGACGGCGCATTTTGGTGCGCATCAAAGCCGCATCTGGAGGAGGCTGAAGTCGGGAGGCGGGGCTGAAGGAGGCAGGCAGCTGTCAGTCAAGTGGCGACATGTTTACTTGGTAGTCAATCCATAGCCACAATTTACAACTACACTCACACACATACGGAAACCCTTTCAAAATACGCGTTTGAGTCGTGCCGCAAAATACACACAACAACCAAATAAAATACAACAACAATGCGAGCTCGAAAAAGCAGCAAGAACAAGAAACAACATATTTGTTTGCATTCATATTTCAATATTATTTTTATAAATTTTTGTCTGTCTTTCTTTCGTTTGGTTATTAGAAGACGCTTGAGTTCGATCATTGATGAAGATCAAAGGTGTTCAAAGGTGAGCGACGGCAATGGAAAAGGCAACGGCAAATTGACATAATGTGGCGTTTAACTCAAATTCCATCCCCGCCCATCCATCAATAACTGAGCATAACTCAGATGTGGGCAGCACTGAAAGATGAACAGTCATTGTGTTTGCGATGGCAGCAGTGATAACAGTTTTCATCAGAGTCAGAAGAAGATTATATGGAATAAAGACGATTGAAATTGAATATTGGGATGGAATGATTGAAATAGTTTATATAGAAAAACTATATAGAGTAAAACTTATTTAATACATAAATATTATATAATTATAAATTTACATAAAATTCAAAGTGGAAAATGTGTGAATAAATTCGACTATAAGAACAGTAAATTAAAGACAGAATAGAGAAAAAAAATTAAAGTAATTATAATGAATTGAATAACTGAAAAAAATATATTATATTTCAACCAGTTTTTAATCTGTTTCTTTTAACATAGTTTGAGCTAACATTTTGAAGAAATATTAAAAAAATAAACTCCAACTTAAATTGATTAAAATGTTTGCTACTTGAAATAAACAAACTAAAGATAGTTACAATCAGGAATTAAAACCGAATCGAATATCGGTTTCAGTTACGGTTTCGGTTATGTTCGCATTTAGGCTTTCGGTTATCGGTAATGCAAAATATTTTAATAAAGGTTTCGTTTCGGTGAACCGGGTTTTGTATGTTTTGGTTTTAAATTACCAATATGCTTTCGGTTCATTTCATTTAACAATTTTATTTTATTTGCGCTTATTCAGTGCTATGAAAATTCGATCATGAACATCAGAAATAGATATTCAAAATTAAACATAAAAAAATTAAAATCAAAAATCAAAATTAGAAATGATAAAAAATTTTTTTTTTGGATGTATGAAAAATTGAAATTAACTTTTATAAATAAATGAAACGGTTACTAAACAGTTATTGCATACAGAGTTTTGGTTTTAAGGATTCGGTCAAATGAAAATATATTTTTTCGGTTACGGTCTCAGTTAAGGTTTTAATTTTCAATCGGTTTTTACCGGTTAAAGGTTACTGTTTCGGTTAGGGTTCTAATCCCTGGTTACAATACATTAAGCTATATTATAAAGTGTAAATATAAACAGAATCAATTTATCAATAATAAGAAAAAAGTTGATTTAAACAAAATGGTAGATTAAAAATGAAAATAATTTTATTTTGCTCGCTGACTAATATTATTTACAATAGATTGAAATTGAACACCGAGATTGAAGAGTTGAATTTATGACGCTATCTTTCGACTTATTGCATTGTTGTTAGCCAGCAATGTGATAGATCACAGAGGTTACTCATATCTACAATTGAGTCATAGCCAAGAATAAAGAAAGAGGACCAAGTCCAGACTCGAGGCGTTTCTTCAGCTTCGGGGCAGCTGCAACGGCGGCACTCGATCACGGCGAGCGATAAGCAGCAGTTTACAGTCCATAAAAAAAGGTGTAGAAAAAGCAAATGACATAATGCAGCATCATCATTGGAGATGATCGCGGCAAACATCTTGCAACGGGCAGGGAGGGAGGGGAAAGCGGAGACTCAAGGGGCATTAGGCTAATCGGATAGTCGGATTCGGAGATAGTCGGATAACCAACCACATACATACACACACAAATACACATACACAGTTGGGTCCAAAGGAAAACTGCCGCCTTTGTAGCTGCGCTTTTCACGCCTACTGCGAAGTCGACTTAGCGTCGGGATTGTTGTGCTGTGGCTTTGTATTTGCCCAAGACGCGTTAAATGTGGCCTAAGCCGCTTAGCCAAGAGCTAGCTCACACAGAAACAGAGACAGAGAGAGAGCGAGACAGAGAGAGAGAGTGAGAGCGTGATAGATTCTGTTGCCTGGAGCAGCTAAATGTGCTCAAAAGGCGTCTCGTCAAAATGGCCAAGAGCGCCAAGATTGTCGCAATTCGATTTGCATTTGTGGCAAGTTCCGTCGCCTAATGCGTTAATCACTTTTGGCAACCGGGGCGACAATTGAATGGCGCGTGCCGCGGCAGGAACTCGGCAATTTCGGGCTGCGGGACATCGATCGAAATCTACAACAAATCAACTGCTCTAATAAATTGTTTCAAATGATTTGAGTATACAACACACTCGCATGAGTGTGTGAATACACTCACTCCACTTCAGTCGCCCATCCACTCGACTGTTGCCCACAGCCTTGTGGGTCGTCCTTGGCAACGCCTTGCACTTGTCCTTAACCCCTGTCTCCCTCTCTCCCCGTCTTCCTCGCTTAACTTCGTCTAACTTCGCAATGGTCGCCACGTGTGCGCACAATTGTTGTTTATACTAACAATTTGTGCGCTAAGGAAGATGCACATTATTTGGAGGAGGGGTTTACCCCCTGCCCTTGCTTCCTGATTGCCCGACGTTCGTGAAAATTTTCGGCCTATTGTTTTTCTTGGTCACGTGACCTCATCGCAAGCGACGTCCGACCACGTGACCGTCCAACTGACTTTGACTTCGACTCCCGTCTCTCCACATCTCCCCAGGGAGGACACTGGCACTTCATCCTTTATCCGGGGCAGGGGAGAGAGCTACGCTTCGTTCCTGTTTTCATTATGGCTGCACGTGTATAAATACTCCGAGCTTCGGTTGCTCCTTTTTTTTATGCCGCATGCAACCTTCAAATTTGTTGTTGCTGTCGTTTATTTTCTACAATATTTTCATTGGTTAATTCACAGGCGTTGATCCTTTGACTTGAATGCTCAACACTTTCGTGTGCGCTTCCTGGGAAATTGGTTTTTGTCCATATTGCAGTTTTATTCAATTTTTTAAATGCCCTTGCAGAGGGTATTTGAATTTAGTCACGAAATTCGTAACGCCATAAAGAAGGGATAGGAATAGGTATGATTAAATAATGATTTAATGAATGATTAAAACAAGCTGTGGTATATAGTTTATTGAGATATCTCAATCAATCTTAAGGATTATGCATTTGATTTTGACTTTTACTTACTGATCAAATTTGGCTAACATAAATCTAAAATTGGCTATAGAGACGATCGTTTGAATATTTAAAAGTACTAAACATATGATAAAAAATGTTTGTTTTCTGAAATATCTCAACTAAATTTTACTTTGGTAATGTCTCAACATCATGAACAAATTTGGACTAATACATAAATAAAATAAATAAATGAATACATAAAATCAGACGAAGGATCAGTCCTACATTTGAATACCCTTAAGAGTATCAAATGTGCGGTGTGTCAAGCATAAACTATTTCTCTTGTTCTTTTTCTATTTTTTATTACGCTGCCGCGTCCGGCGCGTGCGACACTTACACCCCTCCCCCATCCCCATCTCCTGCCCTTTTTTGCATCCCACTCTCAATGCTTATCATTTTTTATGCAAGGGCGTGTTTTGTGGCTAATATTTTCCGTCAGGGCGGCGTGTGCGACATGCGGTGGCATGGCGAAATTTGCTCATTAACGGCTTGTCGCACAGCAGTGACACACAGGACACAGGACATGGCACACATGCGGTGCACTTGCAACAGCGACTGATGATGTTGCTATATTGCTCTTCCTGATTGCTTGGGAGTTCACAGGTTTATCGCTGGGAAAAAGTCACGCCGGTTGGGAGTACTTTTGAATGGGAACTGAATCATTTGGTGGTGGAATATGACTCTATTATGATTGCGCATTACATTTCAACATTTCAACATTTGGACATTTCGACTTCGACTTGGCAATGGCAATGATTGGCACAACAATGATATTGTAATTGCTGCACTAAGTGATTTCAACTGTTTTTCTCCCTCTTCTACTACTATTGTGTTTTTTGGTTCGTGACACATAACTTATCCATTTACTTATATTTATATGCATATGTAAAAAAGTGTTGAAGTGTTTAGCCAATTGATTATAAACTATAATACAGATTTATAAATTAATTAAAAAATATAGCTGAGCTTTTTATCTTAAGTTTGTTAAAACTTTAAATAAATTATGTCATTATTAATATATAACCAGGTTAAGTTTGAATAATTTCTTTAAAATAATTGTTTTTCAACAGAATCCGATTTTAATGCAGAGGGTCCTTTTTGTGTTTTTCATAAATTTAATATTTTAAGTCTTGAGTTTTACCATTGAATCAACTTCTTGTGTCATAATAATTATATAACAAAGAATTTAGTTTAAATAGTTCAATTTTGATGGCTTTAATGATTTCTATTACTTAAAAGTTGTATAGAAAAATATTTAAAGGGTTTAGATTTGGAGCATTCGAAATTTCTGCAGATCATTTTCAAATTATAATCATTTAATAATTTTATTTACGTTTGGAAAAACATAAGCCGAGTCTAAAACTGTAACAACTTTCAACTGATTACCAATATTTTCCAAGCTCACACTTCGTTTTAGAACTAACAGATGACTCAACTCTGTGTTAAACTTGTCAAGTGGCTTTCCAAGCATTTAAATGTATATAACTATTACTATTACAACATTCAAATGGCAATTCCAAAGCTTATATCATTTCCACTCGGTTAGCATCACAATGCAACTGTAGAAACTGCCATTAAAGAGTCTTAATTCAGAGGCCTTCACATGTTTAGCTCGTTTTAGGTTTACGTTTTTGGCTTTGACCATCATCAGCTGCTTTTTGCGGCACAAACTACCCGAAAAAGTCCACTCAAAGATGAGCAGGAGGGGGGAGGGAGAAAAGGCGGCAAACTAGTTGAAATATTCGTAGTTGAACTGTGACTAGAACTCCGTGTCTAGTAACTCGTATCCCGTTCGAGGGGTTACAAAATTTATGATCCTAGTTGCAGTCGTCGAAATGACGACGAACTTTTTCTGCTGTGTCTGTGCACAGGGTTGGGATGAGCTAGCTTGGCTTGTTGCCCTTTGACTGCCACTAAAGTGGCGTGTGTGTGTGTGTGAGTGTGTGTGTTGTACGGTGTGTGTTGCACTCGTACCAAGTATCATCTGCTTAATCACCAAAATAGCCACCATATGGCATACACGACAAATAATGCCGTGTCCGTGTCCGTGTTCCTTTTGAGGGTTGTCCCAGCTCTGCTGACTTTGGCTACTGTTCCTCATCCTCTTCCCTCTTCCCACTTCCACTCCCACATCTCCTGCCCCTTCTGTTCCCGTTCCTGTTGCGACTTCAAAGGCAAAACTCGCCAACGCATTGCCAACTGTGGCTTTGACTGGCGCTTTGCTTTTTGCACGCACTGTTTTTCCATGTGTTGTGCGTGTACGTGTGTGTCTCTGTGTGTGCCAATAATTTATTCATATGCGCTTACAAGTCACTAATGTTGTTGTTGTTGCTGTTGCTGTTGTTGCTGCTTTTACCACAGACAATTTATGCACGCTTTTGGCAAAGGCCGCAGCCGCCGCATTCGCATTCGCATTTTCTTTGACTTTTTCAGCGTCTGACTTAAAGACAGATTAAAGTCTCGAATGGGAATAGGGAAAAACTTCAGAGATGTCAAAAGTAGAGGTCTTAAATATATTATGTTGAATTGTTGCATTAATTCATTACTACTTATACTTTAAGTTCATGAAATCTCTTAAATTATTTTGCAACTTTATTTTTATTATAATTTATGTGAAAAATTGCTAGATATACGACTTGATTATTGTTAGCCTTGTCATCTTTGTTCATCCGACTGTCCATAAAATATATTTGTGATTAGATTTAATTACTAGGTATCTTATGTGAAGAAATGTTTATCAAGAGAGGCCAGATATTTATGTGAAAATGGTATTATAATAAATATGTTAAGGTAGACAATTAGAATCAGATGCAAAGGACGATGTTTAATCTCGATCAATTAACATAGCTTTGCAGGTTTTAAAGTAATTAATAAACCAAAACAGTGTAGAGCAGACAATATGAGCTTGGACTCAATTATGTAAGTATTATATTTTATATGTAAATTCTTAGTTAACTCAAGTTTTTCCACTAAGTTCTTCCATGACTTTCCTAGTAGATTCTCTATCTCACTCTCCTCTCTCACCTATAGCTCTCCATATATCTTTTCTTTCTCTCCCTTTTATCCTCCATCTTTTTACTTGTCTCTCTCTCTCTTCCCGTTTTCTCCCTCTTTAAGCGCTTAATAACTTTTGTGCGGTGGGGAAAAACTTTTGAGCTGGCAGCTGGGAGTATAGTAGCTGTTGGGGTCTTAAGCCGCTTAGGCCTAGCGCCGTGGAGAGTTGTCGATAAGCTGAAACCTTGAAGGTGAACCAATAAATCATAAGGCAAAGTGTCCAAGCGTCACGATGCTTCGCCGCTGTCGCTGTTGGCGTCGCTGTCGACGTCTGCTGCTGCTGCTGCTGCTGACTACGCTAATGTGCTTAAGGAACGCTTAAGGTTGTCCGCACGTCAGGAATTCGCGTTGCAGCTGATAAGGACGCTGGGCCGCCGTTTTACCTGTGTCGAAATCGGAGACGAGGTCGATGTCGCTCGTTGCAAGTTGCAAGTCGGAGACACGCAATACCAGAAGCCCGAAATCAATTGCGTATTTATTGGCCACAATCAATGCGGCGCGACAACAACGCTGGCTGGGAACAGAAACAGAACCATGGTCAAGACCAAGTCCAGAGGCCCTAATGATCGCCCACAGTGCTCTCGACATTGCTGGCGAGTCAACCGCAATAAGCCTCTGGCGTCAGCGTTAGCGTCGCAGTCGCCGTCGCAGTCGCTGCACCCATTTCATTATGAGCGCATTTGACTGAAGATCTGACTGAAGTCTGTTTGTTGTCGTTGTTGTTGTTGCTGTTGTTTGTCATTCGCTGTCGATCCTTTGACAGTCAGTTGCGTCATGCGTCATGTCTTTGGTATTTGGCCAGATTCCGTGTGTCGTCTGTCTTGCAGCCTACCTGTTCTGTTGCCCGGCCCTAACTTCTTTCGGGACATCGTCTACATCTAATCAGTTATAAATCACTCATCTAGGAAGTAGTCGCAGCGTGGGCTGTTTCCTGTGCAAATTGAGGATCATTTAAAAAGAGTAGAAGGGTTGAGACATTTTACGAAACTTTTATATATTTTATGGAAAATATTCTTAATATTCTATTAAAAAGTAAAGTTGCCACAAAGGTAACAGAAAGCCTGTTCAATAAAATTACAAATTTTTTACCAAAAAAAAAAACAACAATTTTCGAAAAGTAAAATTTATTTCTTAAAAAAACTCCTATCTATTTTTTAGTCAAAGTTTTTTTTTCTGATCCTTTTTGTAAAAAAGATTCGGTTTCGTTAAAAAAAGCGGAGCAACATAATAAGGTTATATTTATATAGAAAGGATTATTTATAAAAAGTTCAAAAAGCTATTCTTAATAGATTGATTTCTTGATCTTTAAAATTTTTTCATCTTTTTGCTGATTCTATTTGTAATTAAATAAATTATATTTTTGAATAAAAATATTGCCGAGCAAAAGGAATTTGTTTAGAAAATCGTAACGTTATTTACTTAAACTTAATAGATTCAAAAGAAAAAAAATACAAGGCAAGTAAAATAATGTTATGAAATTTATATAACTTTTTACTAGTTTTAAATTTGATAAAAAATCTGGATATTCTTCGAATTTTTGCTAAAAATATCCATATTATAATATTTATAGTTAAAATAAATTTCTTATCTATCTTTTACTATGTATCCAAAAGAAATCCAGTTCTTTGTTATTTCCCTCAAAAATACTTTTGAATCTTAGTATTTCCAATGTGCTCGCTTTCACGTTACAGTTTTGCGAATAATGTAGTCCAAATACAGCAGCTGCTATTGATCTGCATTTGATAGTTGAGTATTATGAGTAAGTAGAAGCGGCAGCAGTTGCTCACATGACTCACAGCACAGTCGGAACCACTCACAGCTCGGTTTCAGCTCAGTTTCAGCTCGGATGGGAAATGGGCAACCCTTTTGGGATACAAAAATTATGAAGTGGCACGACAACAACAGAGCGTCCACTTGAAATCCATTAAATATTTGTAGAAAACCAATAAAAGCAATATAGAAGCGCATTTCAGTTGTTCCGATGTTGATGCTGATGTCGCTGTGGCAGCGAGACCACAAAAACGGCAACTGTGTTTCGAGTGCTGACTGTGTGGCGGCTGCCACTTGAAGGACAACACGCGACTCAGTTCAGCAACAACTACAACAACAACAACAACTACAACTACAACTGCCACTCGACGTGCATCCTTTACAAAATCAAAAGTGTGGAAATTTTTGACGAGTCGAGCAATAAACATTGAAATATGCTGCAGTTTACACTTGCCCCCGCTCTCTTTCTCTTTCTCCCTACCCCCTTTGGACGTGTGGCAGTGGCAGCTGCCACTGGATGCTGCCTTAATTCATTGGTCAGCTGCTGTTGCTACAACACGCTTCAAATTTCGCGGCGCCTCAATCTTGTCTGGCCGAAGAAAATCGTTTCGACCGTCCCATTGAAAATGTCAACATTTGTTTCATATTGCACATTTTCCATATAATTTCCATGCATAATCTATTTACAGCAATAATCTTATCAATCAGCGCAGCACCGCATCCACAGCCAGCCTCTAATCACAGCATATCATGATTATAGGGCTTAGGTCGACCTCAGTTCGGTTCAGTTCGGGGTTCATCATTGGAAACTGTTGCTGTGCCTTTGCTCAGTTTATGTCCTTGGCCATTAATCAAACTATTAGCTTGAAATTTCACTGCACTTTTTGCGGACACACCCCTTTCTGTGGGGGGGCACCCCTGGCGAAATTTTATTGAATTTTCTTCGCCCATGCTAAGTTTATTTATGGATCTCTCAGTGTTCTTCTCTTTAGGGCGAACATACGCGATAATCACGATAATGCGTCCTGTAATCAACTAATAAGGCAAGGACATCCCCGCATTAAGCCCGAGAGACCCCTCTACCCCTCCTCGCCTCCCTTTTCAGGCCAACAGAAACTCTTACTTCCTTGGGGTGGTCGGAAAATTGAATTTAACGCGCAATATTTTGTGCATTTTCCATGTTATTGTTGTTCTGGTTGTTGTTGTTTTTGTTGTTGTTTTGCTGGGGTGTTGCCCAAAATGCAATTCATGTGTTCGTGGCGAAGTTGAGAGTGAAATTTATGACTTTCGTAGGCCTCGGCTATTGAGAGAGGCTTTTGGGCATTTGGTATTCAGTACTCAGTATTCGGTATTCGGTTTTGCCACTTCTCGAGGGGTGCATGCAACACTGCGGCGGCTTCAGCCTTATAGAGTGGAGTGCCTTGCTTTTGGTATGGGGGGTTACGCTATCAGCTCATAACACATGTCACGAAAAACAAGCGAGCATCGTGTGCACACACCCCCTCTTCAAACCCCCCTCTCTTTATCAAGAGCATCTACATGCCTAAGTGAGTGTCGGCCATAAAGCTATAAGCTGTAATTAAGCCATCCTTATCAGTACTGAAAATATTGTAGCATATTGGATTACAACATAGATAGAAATAGTTAAGCAAGGATTTCTGGGGTAACACAGCAAGTTATCAAGTTCATACTCACGATAATAAAAGGAGCATTTTAATTTAGCATAGATCTCCCTAGATAGGGAAGAGTTTTACAAGTATGTATAAGTCTTACAGAATTTTCCAACTTGTTAAATCCCATGTCTGAAGGCCGTTTTTTTAATGAATATATAAATTTTACATTTCACATAGTTTCAAATTTTACTTTAATTTCAATACATTTTACATCAAATTTTCTTCTCAATAGTTATCAAATACCTTATTTAGACATTGAAAAAGAGGACCTAAATTAAAGTTACTTTAGTTATATTTAGTTATAAATAAATAAATATAATAAGATATTATATATTTAGTAGATTCCGAACTTCACGTAGAAATCCATCAAAATGTATTCAAAACTAAATCCATATACCAGGTTCTTATCTTTTATCTTGCTTTCTGATGAACATCTTAATTCAATTCATTAGCTGAATTTAATTTTTCTTTCAACATTTTTATGATTTGAACATTTAAATAGCTATAATATCTGTATGCAGACAAGAAATTAAATCAAGTCAAGTTTTCATCAAAATTATTTGTATATAAGACACGAAATTTAGAACAAAAGTTCTTTAATCTTTTAAGCAAACGCACAGAAACACAAGAATCAATTTCGTTTTATTTTATTTGTAGTATATGTATTTTTATACTACTTATAAAAGAACTGTCTTAAGAATTCAATGACTTTCTATGTCTGGAAGACACATCACATCAGCTTTCCATAGTTCAAAGTCATAAAAACAAATTATTCCTTTTGTTGTTTCAGTGTGTGTGTGTGGTGTGTGTGTGTGTGTGTGTGTGTGTGTGTGTGTGTGTGTGTGTGTGTGTGTGTGTGTGTGTGTGGGTCTGTGTTACATTTACATCGTCTGACCACTGGACTCGACGTCTTATCAAAACGAAAATTTGTACACTGATAAGGCGTACAAGCAGCAACAAGAATAAATGAAACCTGCAGCTAGGGGTCTGAGGCAGAGTCTCTCATCTATTCAAATGAGCGCCAGCCGGCGGCCCGTTCCGACGCAGAAATTAGGAAAGGTATTAAGATAAAAGAAAGGAAAAGAAGAAGAATAAAAGAACTGACTGACTGACTGACTGAATGACTGACTGTCTCGACTCGCGTCTCGAACAAAATGAGAGAGAAAGACGCACACGGAAAAAACACGCCTCGAAATGGCGACCTCGGCATTGGGCAAGACATCTGTAAGTGTGTGTGTGTGAGAGAGTGTGTGTAGTTGTGTGTGTGTGTGTAGCTTTACTGGGCAGCTGGGCAGCTGTGTGTGCGCCGTCGATTGCAATGGCGCCATGTTTATCTAATTTGGGGACATTTATGCATGGCATTCCGCGCGGTTGTTTATAGGTTCGGTTAAACCTGCACTGATAACAACAGACCCCAGGTCCGAGTCCCATATCCCAGTCTCAGTCGCAGTCTTGGTCCCCAGTTCACTATTGCCGGGACCGGTTGACTATTTGCTGTGAGTCACAACTGCGACGGCGACTGCGCAACGGTCAACAATAAAAACCGAAGCGTCGCGTCGCGTCGTCCGACAATTAAAGCGAACCGTCGGCATCGTCATTTTGGTATTGCTCTAAGGCGTATATATACCCTATAAAAATGAACAAATGAGCAATAATGGCAATATATGTCTATATGTAACAGACAGTCCTTTAACTAATATATATATAATCCTGATTAGCCTCAACAACTATGTTGCTATATTATTTTTTACTCATTATTTCAGAATTATATTTAAAGATGCTAATTGCTTAAATATTTATATATTTACTAATATTTTTCAGTGTACATATAAATTTTTTTTTAAGATATTTATTCAATTTGACATTAATTTCCATAAATTTTGAGTTAAATTATATCTCCAATAGTTTTTAAACTCCCTATGTTGCAAGACATTGAAAAACGGGGATAAACTTCTATGGCAAACATTTTATAATTATTGCTTATTTTTCTAAATTATTCAATACTTTCGATTGCTTTAAGTTGTCGTTAAACAAACAAATACACAGAAGTAGATTTTGGAGACCACAAGTGCTAGATGTACGAAATTTGGTAAGTCCAAAAAAGCAAAGAACTAAATTCATATGATTTGCAGCTAACATTTGACATTTGAATAAATTGAATCTGCCTTTTTATTGGATTGTTTCCTGATATCTTTTTGAAGTTGTTTTTTATTTTGATGCTTGATATTTAAATTTATATGTTAAAATTAATTTAATCAGTCTATCAAGGTGTTCACCATATAATTTCTTTACTTTAGCTACTAAAGAATGCATATGGATGCATTTAAGGGTAGAGTGCAGGGTATCTTTTAGTCGAACACTTTCGACTAGAGCGCTCTTACTTTTTTAGTTGTTTCAGTTGTCGTCGTTGTTTCGTTTGTTGGTTGTTTCGAGGTTTTTACTGAGGCATTTTTAGCCAGCCGACTGCAGTGTGTCATGCGGCACAATCCTGTGCCTTGGCCTTATCTTTGGAATGTAACTTAAACTTTAAGGATTATTGCCTACAATAAATTTGCGCAGGCTGCGACTTGAGCTGAAGCAGCTTTTAAGTCTGTAAGTCAATATGCCACAGTTGGCACATCCACCTCCACTTCCACCTCCATCTTCACTTCCATCTCCACCTGCTCCACCCTTTCGAATTAGAGTCCAGGTTGTCTTTCATCATTAGCGCTAATTAAAAGTGTATAAACTTTCACTGTGAAGCCTTCTAGGCACTTGCCACGTGCCTGTTGCACGTTCAATGCTCACCTGAAGCACACTAATGAGCAAGGATTTCATTTTCTTCTTTTCTTTCTGGAACTAGTTCAGAGTTCAGAGTGTTGGGAGGCTGTCAAACGATGCGTGATTTATGGGCATACAATCAAAATCACAATCGGAGGGGTCAGAAGTCACAACAACAACTACAACAGAGCAGTCAAGTGGAAGATGCAGCAAGTAGGATGTTGCCACGCCCACTAAGGAGAGAGACTGTGGAGAAATCGCAACAGCCGCCGCGTGGCAACGCCTTCCCAGCCATTTATTTGACCAGGCCAAAAGGCAGCGAGGCGTGCTTGATGCGATGACGCGACGACGACGACACTTTTTTATGTGGTTGTCAAAAATATACTTTTATTGCCACCAAAATGACAACACTTAGCAGCAAGTTCTCCCTTCTCTTCCTGCCTCCTCAACTGTGGGTGTTGGCAGACGCTGCGCGCTCATTCAAATCTTCCGCTTGATTAGGCGCCAATTCTCGCACAAAGCAAATCCAGAGAGAAGCCAACACAAGTCCAACAAATCCAACGATTCCAGCAAATCCAACAAATGTGGGCGTTGCCGCGCCCTGCAATTATGTAATGTTTGACTGCGAGAGTGCGAACTATTGAATGTTTTTTGGGCCAGGGGGTTGCATTGCATTGCCATTGCCGCTTCAACGCATCCAGCGAGGATTCATTCACAGTTGCTGAAAGGATTCAAAGATCGACGCATTTAAACGACAACACGCGACGCTGTTTTTTGCATTGAACTTCCAGTAAATTTGACAGAATTGTTACATTTGCCAGCCACATTAAACTTAATGACAATATGCCACTGATAATAGACCTGCCTGTCCCCTCTTCCTTTTCCCCTTCCTCTTCCCTTGCATATGTCAAGAGTTAAGCCCTGGCAACGGTTCACAGGTCACAATTCACAGTTTTATGCAGAGGGTTGCCTCGAAAGTTAAGCTCTTGTCTGAAACCTGAACACCAAAATGATTTAGCCTCTGGCAAGCCAAACGGTTTATCTTTGGCATTATGTTTTATTATTACGCTCTCTTCCAGTTTCTCTTCCTGCTCTCCCCCGGGGGATGCCACCCCCAAAAGCGCCAACGTTTATGTTGCGTTTAGCATCTTTTTCCATGTGCCCAACTTTTTCTTATCCCCATTTACGGTTTTTTCTTGCTCGTCTCTTTTCTGCGCTACATTCATAAAATGGTTGAAAATAATTGGCAACTTGGCTTCAACACATCATTCGTATTCGGATTAAGCATAAGTCAGTTGAGCAGTTAAGTTCTCCATATATTCAGAAGTTGCATTGTCGCAAAATAAGAATTTATTTTAAGTTTATATAGAAAAGATTTAAATTTCTGTTACATCTTTTTTTGTTTAGCTTCAACTGAAAGTCATGGACATTATTTTTAATTTTTTGTTTGGATAAATTATAAGTACTCAGCAACATTTGTTGCATATAAACTTCACACTCATAAATATTTGTAATAGTACACCAAATACCCTCTTATTTTAGTGGCCACCATACAAATATATCACAAATTCAATTTGTAATACTGAAGACTTCATCATCAAAGCTAACTGATTTCTTATCTGGATTAACGAGAAAATTAAGCGAGAAATAAAATATAATAAATAGAACCTCCTATTTTCTTTTTTTTATTTTAAAGACATTCATTGAAATTTTTTACATTTTCTCAAGCTCGTTTCAAAATTCAATACATTTTCTATTACGTACTATTTCCAAATTTTGCTTCTAACAAAACAAACTTTTCCTTTTCCTCTACGAGGAATATTGAACTGTTTGATATCATTTTTATTTTTTTAAAATTAAGTCCAAATATTCTTAATCTGCAATTAGAATAAACTTTTTTGTAACAATCTTTTAAATGCAGAAGTATCTATAATATTCAATCTATTAACTTACCTTTAAAATATAATTTTAAATGAGTTGCTTCAGAAATTCATCAGTCATAAATTCATAACACTAATTGAAACAAGAATAAATGAGCTGGCTACAAATACTTACTAAGAATATTTATTAACTTTTTAAAGAAATTTTTACTGTTACATTTTTTTCCTTAGATTAATTACTAGATTTAAAACCAATTTCTCAAAGTCTGATTAAGGTCTCAGCATTCTGTTTAATTACAGATTCAATGAAAAGTTGTATATAAGTTTTTATATACTTAAATTCCCTTCTGGCCAAAGTGTTATAGCGCATTTGTGGAGTCGCTGAGACCTAACAGCTCCATGCTTACTTCTTCATTGTTCTTATTTTAACAATTGTTGTTGTTGCTGTTGTTGTAGCTGCGCACTTTTGTTCACCATTTGTGCTTTGGCCATCGCGGCGTCGCTTTTGCTGCTCTGCATAAATTTCCCCTCAAGAATTGTCGCTGCTACCGTATGAAGGGTTTGGGTTATGCTTTGGGTTATTTCTCTGAGTTCAGCTGGGGGTTGGGGTTTGGTTGGGCACACACCAACACACACACATACACAAGGGCTCAAAGGAGTCGCAGGTGCCGGCAACGTCAGCGACACTGCGTCGAAAGGGTAGCTGCCACCAAGCAGCGGCAAGTGCAATGGGGCAGGTGGCCAAAGGGGTGACTCCGGGTTGAATGTGGGGTACAAAACACAGTTCAGTTCTGTTCAGTTCAGTTCCGTTTCGGGGGCGGTTGTCGCTCGCTAGACAAGTTGCAACGTTTGTTGTGTGTGTTTGGCGACAACAACAACAACAGGCCGCCATTTTTAATATGGCGCACAACAAACACACACACACACACATATAGAGAGTGTTATACCTCAACTTGAAGGTAGAAAAATGTGCTGCCCTTTTGAAACCGCCCCCGCCCCCGCTGCCTTTTTACTTTTATGGGCTCTGCCTCATTTTTGTTGCTGCTGCTTCACAACTTTGGCGTCGCTTCCTCAGCTGGATTTGCATATAAAACATTTGCAAATGTATGCGCGCGCACACACACAAACAGACACACACACATACACCCACACACACACACTCACACAGATATCGCATATGGTATTTACATTTGCTTGGGGGCTGCGGCTACTGATGTTTGCTGCTGGGGCAAGGGGGCAGGGGTAAAGGGGGCAAGAGGGTAAGGGAGCAAGAGGGTAAGGGAGCAGAGGACAAAGGGGGAATTTTTGCTGGAGCCCTGTGTACGCTTTACCGTCATATAAATTTTCGATTGATATGCAAACTTAAAAGGAACCGCAAAAATTATGCTTCAGTGAGCTGTTTGGACTACGTAGCTCCATCTGCCACATGCCCCATATATGTGTGTATGTGTGTGTGTGTATTGCCATAAAAGAAGGCTAGCGAGAGTTGTTTCAGAAATTCTTAAGTCAAATTTCATATTATTAAATGAAACTAGAATAAATGAGCTGATTACAAATGCTTACTAAGAATATTTATGAGCTTTTTAAAGAAATTTTAAATGTGAAATTCTTTCCCTTAGTTAAATTACTAGATTGAAAGCCAATTTCTCAAAGTCAGGTTAAGGTTTCAGAAAATAAACTTACAGATCAATTTTTAAATCATTCTCAGTGGCTATAAAACTGGACTATAAAAAGACAGGACTCATTTATTTAATATTAAATTCATTGTATATTCAATTTACAATTACAATAAAAACTTTTAAGGTATTTAAGGTAATTCAAGTATTTGTTAGTTTTAAATTTAATTTATTTTGTAATTTAAATTTATATTTTTTTTTTAATTTTAGTGTTATATTTTTAAATTAATTGTTGTGTCGGTTGCTTTTAGCCTGACAATAAGTAAATAAATAAATAAGTAAAAAATTGTCTTAATGTATGAATTTAATCTTCACTCGTATTAAAAATGGATTTACATACGTTAAAAAGAAGTCAATAAATATTAATTTGCTAATAATTAAAGTGCAACCCTCGCATGTACACAGACTCTAGCAACCAACTATATATGTGTAAGTATGGGGGCTGTGTACAAGTGTGTGTGTGTGTGTGTGTGTGTGTGTGTGTGTGTTGGCCACGTTATAAAAATTCAACGAGCTGCTGCCAAGGCAGCCCGCCAATGGAGCAGCTTAGTCGGACGCTAAACAAATAGCTCTGGTCGGGTTTTGAATGCTGGAATATATAGTTGAATGTGGATAGGTCGAAAGGTTGCTAACAGGATGGGGACAGAGGAGCGGAGTGGAGCGGAGCGGAGGGAATGCTAAAGCTCGCCCTTAAGCATCGATGGGAACTAAAGCCCCGCTTAAACATTTAGCAAACTGCAGGTCAAAAGCTGCCCAGGCCGCGTTTGACTGACGTTTGACTATTTGCCATTTGTTGTTGTTGTTATTGTTGTTGTTTTTATTATTATTGTTGCCATTGCTTGTTATTTTTGCATACATATTTCAATAGATGTGACGCATTGAACACAGAAACCAATGAAATATATTTCCAATCAAATTGAAATGCAAACATGTCAATGCTGTCGATGTTGCATCGATGCATGTGTGGCATGTGGCAAGTGCCAATGTGAATGCCACATTCGTTTGCTGCTGTTGCTGCTGCCAATGCCGAAAATTGGAATTGAAAAAGTCATGAAAACAACAAAAATTGCATGCTGCGTGACTTTGAATGACAGATGAGCTGCTGCTGTTGCAATAGCAAAAACTGCAACAATAACTACGGCAACAGCAGCAACTACAGCAGCAGCAACAACCAAAACAACGACAACAACTGCAGCAAAGCGTCAACAATGAAAATGTCGCGTTCGCGTTTGCCAAATAGGAAGAAAAAAGATACGAAAACAATGACAGCTGCAAAATGGCAGTTCACAATAACAAAACAATAGCAACAACAACAATAGCAATGACAACAGGAGCAGCAACAACAACAACTGCAGACTTGTGTGCGGGCGTTTACGGGCTGGAAACTTAATTCAAAATCAACAAAAACAACTGACAACAACAAGAAAATGAAACAACTGCCATTCGCAAGCCGAAATTTGATTACACTGTCAAAAATTTAATAATAATATTTTAGAAATACATTTTGATATTATATATTAGTGAAAATATTAATAAGTGATAGCATTAATTATTGATGAATATTATTAGTGCTAACTATTTCTTTAATAGAAAATAGTAAATAAAAAAAATGAAATCGAGAAATCTATTAAAACTACAACTGAAATTAATTATGTTCTTAATAGTTCAGATTGAATTTGTAACCTATTCTATAATTAAATAATTAAAAATTAATATTAAAAATAGAAACGAAATTTGTAATGAACAGAAAAATTATTTAGAAATTGTTAAATTGAAATTTCTTGATAACTTTTAACTGAATAAAAACTTAGTTGATTCGAAGAATAATTCTTCAAGATTTCCATAGAAACAAAGGATGCCCTTATACATTGAAAGCTGTTACAAGCTCAGCCTTTTAGCCAATAGTGTTCTAGTTTGTAAGTTGATAGTCAACCTGTTCTGGCGGACGGAAACGGAAGTGGCAAAGACGCTCGCGACAAATGGCGGTTGGAGCAAACTGCGTACAAAAACGACTGAATGAATGAATGACGAGAATGACTGACTAACAGACCGACTGACTGACTGACTGGTTGATTGAGTGACTGAATGACTGAATGAATGAATGACGCTGTTGATGTTGACGTTGTCGGCCTTTTGGGTTGTCGTTGCTGCTGCGGCTGCTGCTGCTGCCTTTGGCTCGACTGACTAACTAACTGACTGACTGCTGTTTCCGCTTTTTACGTTCATTGCCTCTGCCACAATTTTAATTTTCCTAATGGATATCGATCCCAGTCGTCGGTCGCCCAACAACAACAACAACAATAACGGAGTCGTCGTCGTCGTCGACGTCGCTGGCAAAAAGGATAATAGACTTCTTTATTGTGCATGCGACTCTATAAAAGTCAACTCTGGACTTTGTTGTGTGTGGCGCTGCTCAGGTCTACGGACGGAGGACGAAGGACGGACTACGGACTACGGGCTGCCTACTCCGGACTGACACACAAACTGAAGCTTACACACACACACACTCAAGCACACCTCAACAACCTCACACAATAAATAAACTGCTACGTCATGCAGCGAAAACAGTTGGCAACTCTCCCTCTCTTTTCCTATCTCTCTCTCTACCTTTTCCATTTTCCTTACTCTGTCTCTCTTTCTGTGTCTCTCTCCTTCTCATTTTATTAATTTTTGCAGTTCTGACTTGCTCTTTAAAGCCCTCAGCAACGAGAGACATTGAAAATTAGATTTTCATGCAGGCCTATAAAAGCCAACTGACCATATGAGTTAACATTAACCCACTCCCCACACCCCACACCCACCTCCATCTCCAACTTTTCGACCCCCTGATCAGCAGAAGCCTTTCCCTTAAATGTTTGCCATGTAATAGAATTTTAGTTGTACAATTTGTCGAGCTGTAGTTCGCCGTCAAGTGCGAAAATTAAATGAACCGCAAGTCGGAGACCCAGAATACCACATGATGATGAGCTCCAGCTACATGCGTCTCTCCACTCCCCGTTTCCCCACTTTCTCCTCCCTTTCCTGGCCTGCTATATTGCCTCATGTTTGCGTAGGTGTTTTGCGTGTTTCTATTTGCATAAATTTTTGCTATTTGCTTTGGCTTGGCAAACGTGACGAGGCCAAAAAGATCTGAGCCGGGACCGAGTCGGGACTGAGCCAGGCCACAGCCAGTAGCTGCTGCCAGCTGCTCTGGAGTCTGGCACAGTCAGAGATTGATACAAACTAGAAGCTGGCTCGTATTTGAAATTGAAATTGGAATTTGGAATTTGCATTTCGTTCGTTTGGTTTGGTTCGGGTTAGACAACAAAATAAAACGGGTTTCAATGGGTTTCTTTCGTTTCGTTTTGTTTTGTTGCTGTCGCCTTGATAAGTAGTCACATTTTATGTTAAATATACGCAAACACTCACACTTACACCCGCAATCACACCCACACTCATACTCGTACTCATACCCTTACTATCTGTAACTTTGAGAGGCAGCTTTAAATATGTAATAACAATCAAGCAATCTCCAAAAATCAAAATCAAAGTCGAGACTTTTAAATTGAGTGAACTATTTTAGCTACTTTAAAAAAGCTGTTAATAAATTTTACTAATTTACAATATAAAATTAAGTTTTCCTTTTTATTTTAAATTTGTGCAATTTTTCTCGAATTTATGCTTATAACTTAATTTACATATATGTTATTTAGCTTACGAATAGATTTCAGATTGCGTTTTAATTAGATTGTTCTATATATTATTCCAAAAGCTTGACTGTGTTCAGTTCGACTGTAGATGTTTCAATTATAATCGTTGCTCAAGCTATGATTTAAAAAAAAAAATATGTTGTCATAAAATATAAGATAACAAGATATAATAATTTCGATAACATACCTGATGAGTTGTTTTCTAAAATTAAAATAAATAGAAAATAACTTTTAGAATTGTACAGAATAATTTGAAATGCTGAATATATTTTAAAAATATTTGATTGAACTGTAGCCATAAAAATTTTAATTTACCAATATAAAAAGTAAAGGCCTTCAAAAAGCAATTTTGATAATTTATTGACATGATAATTTAAATGCTCAAATAAGTCTGGCATTGATGAATGCTGTTCAGTTTTTAAAGACACAATAGATCGCATGGCTCTTAAACAATTTAGAAATAACAACAAAGTACACATAATGTACAGATATTCAATGTCTTAACGAAAAGAGAGCAATAGATAATTGTGTGTATTCGTAGGTAACTGACATCCAACATCCAAATGCCAAATTGGCTACTGATTGGACGCCTCGGGTACAACAGCTGCTAACCTTAAGCTGTCCATGCCACATGAGGCACATGGAGGCAATCAATAGCCGAGGCAAACAACAACACGGAGCAATCAAAGTGCAAGACAGTTCAGATTTACAATGGGCGCAAACTAAATGTTTGTTCTGTCCATCATTTCTAATTAACTAGCCAAGAGGTAAAGCTGCCAATCAGAGAAGCAATTCGACTTGTTACAAAAGTCGACTTACAGTTGTGCAATTGATGGGCGTTTCATTTCAGAGGGCAGTTTTTAAAGCAACATTGAAAGTGAACTGCAGGGAAAGAAAATGATATAAATTAAAAGGCTTGCAGATTTGCTGAAGTGCGGAAATATGAGATATTTTTGGTGGACAAAGCATCAAAAGTAAAAAGGAAGAAACTGCAAATTTTTTATTTTTTTTAAAAATTACTTAGTTAAACACATAACAAAGTAAAAAATTTCTAAGATTGAAATTATTTAGGATTATTATATTAAGATTTAAATAGATATAAAAAATATAATTCATCGTTGTTTTACACTGGAAAATTTACAGTAACAAAATACTGAAATATCACTAAAATTTCTAAGAAATTGATCCGATTGAAATTTTTTAGGATCCTTTAAATATATTTAAAGATGCTTTGTATAAATACGTAACTTATTTTAAAATCATGAAATATTCTAGAGAAATAAATTCTTCAGTATTTTTAAAATACTTAAATAAAAAATATAAATAAAGTATGGGTAAACTTTATAATTATTTCAAAGCGTTAAAGGAAATTTAAATTTGACAAAAATACAAGTTGCATCTAAGCTGAGAAACAACAGAATAAAAGTTAGATACATCAACAAGTTGAAATCATTAAATTTTATGGTAAGAGAGGGTGTTAAGCTGAAGGAGGGGGCGTGGCATTGAAGGGGGCAGGGGGCAGGGGGCTGTAGCTACAATTGCTTGAGTGACATGTCCTAAATTTGAAAATGCGCTTCTTCCCCGTTTATGTTGCCTGTCCAGACTTTTACCGGCATTTCAATTAACCCAATTAATGGACGGGACCTAATTAAATTTTGAAATCATGCTGCCTGCCTTGCACACACACACACACACAGCAACAACAACAAAAATACACACACACACATAGCCAGACATCAGTCAGCTGTTTTTGCTGCTGGCCAGCTGCGTGTGTGTGTGTGTGTGTGTAAAGGAGATGGCGCGAAAGCTTTTACAGTTGCGAAAGCGGGTGGCGCACAGTGCGATACATGTTGTGTGTGTGTGGGTGTGTGCTGTGTATCTGTGTGTGTGTGTGTAAGCATGTACTAATGTCAGCGTCTGGCTAACTGCGACGGGCTATGACTGAGCGAAGTGGCCCAAGCGGAGCTGATGACCTTGATTACAACATGACGAGCCCTTCGTCACCACCACCCCCTCCCCCACTGCCCCGCCCCTTTGAGCTCCCCTTGCTCGATTTGGCGTCTGCTTCTTCATTCTACTCTCTTTCTCTCTCTCTCTCTCTCTCTCTCTTGTCTCTCGTCCGTGGCAGCAAACGGCAGCAGCGTCAAATAAAAACGGTAAAAATAATGGCAACTGGGGAACAGAATCAGCAGCAGTCGGCGTGGCAGACAACCAACTGGCAACTTGTAACTGGCAACTGGCGATGCCACATACAACAACAAATCATGGAGCCAAAAGCTGGCGCACTGGGTGCCAAGTCAACGAACTGGTAACCGCAACACAACACACAGACACAATGTGGGCGTGAGTGTGTGTGTGTGGCAGCAGGCGTGGCAGATGTCATTAAAATTGCAACAGAGCCTTGGAAGAGAGCGAACGGTAAAACACAAGGCACAAGCCTAAGCAGAAGTACACAAAATCAAAAGATCAATAATTATTATGATGTTGCTACCAGGCCAAAAGACGACGTTGCCACACAGCCGCAGCACAAGCAACAGCAGCAGCAACAACAGCAGCAACAACATCAGCAGCAGCAACAACAACATCAACAGCAGCAGCAGCAACAACAACAGGAACAGCAGCCGCAGCCACAGTCAAGAGTCAAGACAAGGTGCGGCTGTGGCTGCCAAAAACTTCGACAAGCGCATTACACAGCCAACAATTGCAGCCAACAAGCAGGAGAGGGGGAGGGGGCAAAGGGGGGGAACAGACGAGCAGCATTTGCTTACAAGTGCAACCATTTTGTAGTACAAACTTCGAAAACCAAAAGCGAAATTGGCAAAACAAAGGCAAAAGACAGGCAGCAAAAGCAAGAATAAAATCAAAAAAAAGAAAGAAAAAGGGTGCACAACAGAGAGGGGGCGAGTGGAGAGGGGGGGGGGGGGGGAAGGGTCGGGTGCAGGGGTGACTGCCTCCATTGCCTGTGGATTGCAAATGTAGCGACGGCAAAAATGTTGCAACAACACAAACACAGCTGTCGCTGTGGTTGTCGCTCTTGCTGTCGTTGTTGCTGTTGCTGTCGCTGTGCCGCCAGTTGGGGCGACTCATGCGCAGTGGCGCCAACCGATTGGCCCGCTTGGACGCCATTTAGAAAACGTGGCGCGAGCGAGACGGCATGCGCGAGGTGCGAGCAGTGCAGCCAAACACCTGTTCCTATGCTCGCTGCTTCACTATTGTATACATGCATATGTATGTATGTATTTTCGAAGTTAGCAAAAGGCCAAACCGGTTGCAGCTGCAGCGACGTCGCAGACGCAACACTAGCTGCACTGCTCTAACACAGCAGACGTGCGGCAAGTGTGCGTAGAGTGCGAATGCTCAGCCAACGGGGGGTAGCTGCGCTGACGCTGACGTCGACAGCGACAGCGGCAGAGCAGCCGACACGAAGCGAACGAACGAGACGAAGCAAACGAATGCGAGCGTGTGTTGTGTTGTTGTGTGTGGTGTCTGTAAGTTTGCCTGTGAATCCGAAAGATACACACAGTCAGCCGGTTTAGTCGTTCAGCAGTCGCAGCGCCGTCAGCATCGTTATTAGGTACGCGTTCCGTTTATTGTTGTAGTCGTCGTTGTTGTTGCTGTTGTGCGTTACGTTAAACAACAACAGCAACACACACACACACCCTAACAATTTCACGTCGTTGTCGTCATCGTCATCGCCGTCGTCGTTGTCGTTGTCGTCGCTGTCGTAATATTAACGGTTTTTGCCGCCGTCGCCTTTTTGGATACGAGAACCGAAAACTCTGCGAAAACTCCCTCAACCTTATGGCGTTATTACATTTACCTGTTCGCGTGTGTTCCCAACTGTGACAACAACAGCAGCAGCCACATCCACATCCACAACCTCAACCACAACCACAACCACAATCTCAACCAACAACCATAGGCCCGGCTTAAGCCAAAGAGTGCGTGCTACAAAGAAAAGTAAAGCAAAAAAGAAAATATAAAGCAAAATTACAAAAGATACAAAAGTATCTCAAGATAACTAAACTGTATCTGTAGATGTACAAAAGTGCCTTAGGAAAAGTCGAAAACGAAAACCATTTGGGGGAAATCGCAATCAACAACAACAACACTTTTTGCTCAATGCACAAAAATCGATTGACCGTTTTTTGAGTTACGCTTTTGAGTTTTGATTTTTCTCAAGTGTTTGGGTGGTTGCCGGTCTATAAGCCAAATATATGGTAATGGCAGAGATTGGTGGCCATTTGGCTCACCAGCTACCATTGCACAATCACAATCACAATCAAACTGGATTACAGCCATCGCTGGTGATGAATCATCACCTGGATTTGGATTGTCACGGCCATGATGTGATAAGTAAGTACAACAATACTATATAGTAAATATCTTTAAGATACAATCTCTGCTCACAAATCGGTTCATGCATCACATTCTAATTGCCAAAACTGCCGTCGGCATTGCCAAGCTCTGTCTCAAAACCAGTTTTAAGTCACAGAAAGCCGACAAATATCGTACAACAACATTAGAAACTACAGCAAATCTTGAGTTAAAGAAAGAATACTCTTAATTTGACAAGACTTGAGTTCTTTGGTATATCAAGAAAACAATCAAATTGCTTATTTTGTAACACTTGAAAGATGCTCATTATATTAAGTTCTAGTACAATGTAATAAGATAGTTTTCTTATTGTAGAACATTATTATCATAACATATAACTGTCAGATATTTAGGATTTCTTAAACTGTTCTTCACTTTCTCTATTCAAAATAGTTCCTTTTATAATTGGATTTTGTTTTTCGCTTTCTGTTAGTGAAAAACTTCAATTACTCTCGATATGCACTCGATCTAAGCAATCTAAAAAACTAATCCCTAATTATAGCGATCATTACTGATCAAACGAATCATTTAACTGGGGCAAATGAACCCAATTACTCACATTACGGCTAACTATCCAGTCATAGAACCAGAACCAGAACCCACTCATCAAATCTCGTATCATATGCGACTAATAAAGCTATTTATACGAGTTAATGACTTATTTATGGTTATTGTCGCAGTCGAAAAACAAATTAGACAGAAAACAACGAAAATTTGCAAATTAAATTGACATTAACCTTTCGAAAATTAAAAAAGTGGAGATCAACATTAAAAGTAAAATAAAAATAACAAAATCAGAAAATTGACAGGTAAAAGCAATTCGTTCAACTGTAAAATTAAGACCATATTTTAAAATTGTCACACAAACCAAAAAAAAAAAATTAGAAAAAATAAATTTTTTACAATAAATGCCATAAAAAAATGCCAAAAATAGTTTAAATGCTTTTGATTTTTGGGTTAATTAGTGAGCCCATTTGGCAAATAGACAGCTCTGTTTAATTTTTGGTTGGTTGCATTTGTCTATAAGGTTGTAACATATCACAAATGGAACACTTGTGGCATTTGCGAAGAAGTCTTAGTTCCTTTAAGCTCAAAATTCAGTTCAAGGTTTAGTTGAGCAGCTACTGAGCAACTATTAAAAATGATCTCTAGACATCGAAAGAAAGTTCAATTAAAAAAAAAAGATTTGTTTTGCATAAAAATAATATTTAAAAATTGGCTTAAGCTATTTTTTTTTAGAGCTTAATTGAGATTTATATTTAAAAATTTATTTTGAATTTTAATATATTTCAATTGCGTGAACTGCTTTGAATTATAAAAGTTAATTGAATCGCTTTAAAAAACACATTAAAATTGATTTATGTCACTTTACAGAATTTCGTAGCTCTGATAATGCATCTTAAAGATACATATTATCAAACTTAAAGTACTCTAACGCTTTCTCTCGTCGAAAGCCCAATTCTCAGTAGACAGTGACAATTACAGTCTAGATGCAGTTCAAGATTATTAACAGCAGAAAGTTATTTTAATGGCCTCCTTTTTTGGGGCAACAAATAACCCTTAGACTCTTGTTGCTGTTGCTTTTTTTGTTGGACTTATGGCGGCATTAACTTTTAAATGATAGCTGTATTTTATTTTAAGTAGAATATAATTTTTTGCCAGCCGCCCAATTAATGGTTGAATGACATTTTAATGTGCCGGACAATTAAAGTGCGCGAAGTGCAAAAAGCAAATTTATCGCATGCGATAAATGCATCAATTTTGTAGCTGACAAATTTTTTGGCTAGCCGGAAAAATGTTGACCATATTTTCATACCGTTGAATTTCTAAATTATTTTCATGCATTTTTAAATGCTTGCCAGCATTCGAGTTAACCAAAAGTGTCATTAAAAAATGTCCATGTGTGTGTGTGTGTGTGTGTGTGTACGCGACAAAATATATTTTATTTAAATTTTATTTGACGCTAAATTGTGACAAATGTTAGCTGCCAATTTTCTAACCAGACAAAAAACCGCAAAAACAAAACAGAAAAAAAGAAGTAGAAATTATGAGGAGAGCATGTACAACTAGAGGATACTCAGTGATGCTTTGATGGATCTCATTGCAATAATTTGATGAATTATTCAAAATAATGGAAGGTTAAACTAGGGGATAGCTTTTTCTTAAAAAATGCAGTTCCAATCATTTTTTTATAAAGATAGAGACAGATATCTATGACTTTAATCTCTTCACTTCATACACTTTTTTTGAAAGAAAAAGACAGTTGCAAAATTGTATGTACCAAAAAAAACACAAAAATGAGTAAAAGACTAAAAATCATAATCGTAAACACGTTGTCCGTGAAGCGTACTGAATAATAAATGAGCCAAAAACACCAGCAACAGCAGCAGCAGCAGCCGCAACTAGATAGAGCTGCAGATACATTTGTATCTAATAGATACTGGCTGGCTGTATCTATCTGCATCTGTCCAAATGCAGCCGCATTGTAATTTCAATTTTAATTAGTTTGCGCTGCGCACACATTAAATATTTAATGCAACTAAATTTTAATTTGAAAACTTTACCAAACTAAAAGTTTTTCGGACCAAAAAAAATGTTTGTGTGTATGTAGTATATGAAACTTGCGCACAGAAAACTAACAAAACTAAAGGCAAAAACTTTGAGTTGTGAGTTTTTCAGATTTTTTAGTTGATATTTGAAATGAAAACAATTTCAGTTGCCGTATTTTATTTTCCTTTTTGTTTTTTTTTTTTTCAGCTCGTCTGTTTGTCTGTCAGTCCGAGTCGCTTTTGTTGGTTTGTTGATTTTGTGCGCCTGTAAACATTTTAATGAGTTTTTCATGTCACAGGCCCATTGGCTTTCCCCCCAGCCAACCCCCCGCTCTCCGTCTAACGGGGCACACACATGTCGTTGCTAACTTCTCAAGTAGTCGTTAAATTAATTAAATATAGTAGAAGGAAATATACAAAAGCTGCTCGAGTTGAAGTTTTGTTTACACAGCGCGACACTTTTTTTCTCCCGAGTGGAGTTTCGCCAATCTTCAAATAAAACAGAAAACAAAAAACAAAAACTAACTGCGTTGTGACGAAATAAATGACACCCTGGGTGTGATATGATATAGTACTCCGATTTTATTTAAATTATAGAAAACTCAATAGATTCTCTTCAGAGAAAGCAATTTACATAAATATATCTGTAGTCGATTTGACCCTGACCTGTCCAATCCACATTTACACACAGAGGGAGCCAATCTCAGCCAGCATTTAATATTTTGTGTATTTTCGGTTACCTTTTACTTCTTAAATACTCCCTACAATTTTTGCTGCATACTTCGTGGCGCTGAACAAATGTTTTGCTATTTATTATGTTATTCGTATTTCCCCATTTTTACCTCTTCATTTCGTTTGCTGGCCGTCTAATAAAATACATGGTTTTTATGCCAAGCTCGTTAAAAATTGACAATTATTTGCGGTCATAAAAATCAAAACGATTTTCATTTTATAGTTCGGCCAATTGGCCTCAAAAATTTGCATGCATGTGCAATAGTATTGGTGTGTGTAAATTTGTTTACCATAACTTAATTAAAATTAATTATATTTAAATGATTCGCAAAATTAATCGCCAGCTAATTTAAATTTTGTGAATTGTAAAAAACGTGGCAAGCTAAACAACAACAAAAACGACAACAACGCTAACAAGTTTTGAAAGTTAATTGTGAAAAATTGACTGGGCAAATGTGCAGACTACTTAAAAAGCAAAACAACAGCAAACCGTTGAAATAATTTTACAAATAATTTGTTAAATGACAAAAAAAGCATAAACAAATAAAAAAGAAATGTGACTATAAATGTTTTGCCATGAAAGGCAAAGTTGCTTTTGCTTAAAAGAAGCTGGAGGAGAATGGCACAGAGCTTACGAGATACAAACGGACAGCTAGATGGATAGATTAACTACATATGTAGGGTGATATAGTGACTGGCCATATTTATAAAGTGTCGAGCGTGTGACAGTTATAAAGCTCGTGAAAGGCGAATGGTAACAGATTGCCTTCAGTGGCCATAAATGTTCTACACACATCATTAATCGTACATAATTTGATTTTGAACACGATACCAAAAGTTTCTAAGAGCTACTTATAGAATACTAAATGCATACAAGCATACATAATTTGAGAGACTTTAAAGTGAGATGAATATCGCAGCTTAGAAGCTAAATTGTGCAAATTAAAAAAAAAAATAATAATGTTTTCTTTCTTTCTGTTTGAGAAAATCACACTAAAGTTAGTAAAAGTAGAGTTTAGATTTTGCTAGCTTATAAATTTATTAAACTAACAAACAAAAAATAAAACATCAAAAGCAATAATAAGCTATAAAACTATAGTTTCGAAAATAATGTTTGTGTGAAGATTTAAAGAGCTTTTGTAGCTCTTTTATAAAAACTCATTATTATTTACTGCTAATGTTATTTTATTGATCTCAATAGTGTATCTCTAAAAATTGAATTCGAAACTTAGCTGTAAAAATCTGGTTTATATCTAGATTTAAATTCGAAATATCTTACCATACTCCTAACTCATTTGCTTCCTCTGTAAACCAATTTTAGCTCAAATTGATTTCTTTTACCTTTCATTATCATACGATAACTCATTATCACTTTCGCTCTGGCTAATCAAGAAAGCAAATGGGCAAAATGTTTGCTGCTGTTTATTTTCGTTAGGTTCTTTTTTATTGTATGTATTTTTTGCTCATCTGTGAACGGAAATTCCAGGCATAATTTTCTAATTTCACAAGTCAAAAAGACGCTCCAAGAGCTGTTAATTAAAGTCAGGCTCAGAACGAGCAAAGAAAACAAACAGAAGAATCTCAGTCAACATTTACCTGAACCTCTAAAGTCAAAATCAAATTCTACTTTTGCGTATCTCATCCAACTGTCTCACTGTCTGTCTGTCAGTCTGTCCTTCTGTCGTCTGCCGTTGTCCCTTTCAAAACACACACACACAGAGTACAAATGCATTTCAAATGTGACACCAGGCGCAGGCGCACAGCTGTCTTCTCTCGGGTCTCTCAAATTCTGGGTCGAATCTGGAATTTGGAATCTGGGTCCGGTATTCGAATCCCCCGTATCAAGCGCAGCCCGCACAGGTTTCAGGCCAACATATTGATCTAGTGCCGGGCCCAAGTGCAAAATCAGATAAGCTTCGGTCAGGGCTCTCTGTTTTTTCGGAATTTATGATTTGCGCCTAAATAACTTTATCACCCTATGCAGACAGACTGACAGCGGGAACAGGAACAGCAACAGCAACAGAAACGGGAGCGGGAACGGAAAAAACAAAGTCGACAAAGTTAGACAGGAAAGCAATACCAAAAAAACAAAAAATACTGGCCGGAAACCCGAAAAAAGCAAACCCATAAAATATAGACGAAATTTTTAGCGAGTGGCGCATAAATTTTGTCATGTGGGAGTGCCAGGAGACCATTTCGATGCCCTACAATCCAAAAGGCTTAACAGCGCACATATATTTCACACATTGTTTATATTTATGTCAGCGGAACATGGCAAATTAAAATTCCAGAAGATAGCGCTAAATTTAGTATGTTTAAGGGAGCCAAAAAGATGTATAATTTAAAGGTTATTAACTGAAATCAGAATTGTATTTATTTAATTATTTTAGAAAGACAGTTTTGCAAAAATTGGTACCAAAAATAATGAATTATGTTAACTAGCGACTCGCAATAACATTATGCAGCAAATGGTTATTTTAGTTAACATAGTTTATATAAAATCGACCAGAGAATTATTTGCTACAAATATTACAAGTATGAGAAAGAGATTAATTATATTAAAGACTTCAATACTTCAATCTCTTTCTCATATTTGTATCTATCTGTAGAAAAAAACTCTAAAGCTTACAAGATGTAAAGTTGCATTAAATACAACTTAAATTTAAAATGATTTTTTTAAGCATCCTTCAGATGAATTATTTTATTTAAAATATATATTGGATTTCTAAGTTTAAGTTAAAAGAGTATGTAAAAGTCCAACCAAGTACATTTTAGTCAAATCAATTCTCTTGTTGTTGCCATGTTGCATTCGAAATATTGTAAAATATTTAATGCATAAGCTAATAGCTGCAGTTGAACTCGCTCACAGCTCGTGTATCTGACAGATACGCAGCTTAAAGACCAAATTGGTGTTGTGGCCTAATTACTGCGTCTGTGTTCAAGTGCGAGTGCGAGTTCGAGTCTGCTGACCTGGGACCAGGGACAAGCGACCAGGGGCCTGGGCCACTGGGCATATTAAAGCAGACCGACTATTAAAGTGCAATTAAAATTTGAACTCTTAAAGTTCAGTCAAGGTGTCAGCGCCTGTCAAGGCAGCCGGGCTACTGTTTGGGGCAGTCTTCAACAAGCCCAACGAATATTAAATTTCAAAAAGAAAAAAGAGCACAAAATAAAAGAGCAGAGTGGGGGGAGACAGGGAGAGGGAGCTGCATTTTGTGTGAGCTGCACATAAATCAACTGATAAATAATGCCAAAATTGGTCTGTTTTGCCTGGGCCAGGGCTTGTTGCATGCCACGCCCGTTTATCGCGTGTGTTTTTACTTTTGAATGGCCAACAAGAGCCAAAACCCGAACCAACCACCGCTGAGCCACTGAGCCACTGAGCCACTGAGCGGGTTGTTCAGTTGCCTCTCCAGGCGCTCATTAAACGGCGCCTTTTGGCGTCGCATTTCCCGCTGGGATTTTGGGGGCGCATGTTAGTTTTGGGCTGCCGTTGCCACAGCTTGGAACACCCGCTGCGCCATATGACACCTCATCTTGTGTATATATATATATATATAAATGTTTGTGTGCTCAGGTGCATTCAGTTGGCCAGCTTGGGAGCTCTGCGTCGCCGTGTGTCTCTCTCAGGTCTGCTCTGCTCTGCTGGCGTGTTGCATGCAACGCACTGGACGCTTTAATGGCGTCGGTTTTAAAGCTCTTTTGGGGGCGCCCTGCAGCACATATGACTGTCTCCCTCTCTCTATCTTCCGCTCTCTTTTACTCTTTCATTTGCCTGACTTTTTTACGAGTGTCATTTTTATAACCCGCTTTTAATGACTAATTAAGCATGAGACAATAAAAAGCAGCAACAACAACAACAGTGATAAGAAGCAGAAAATCAAAGCAATAACTTTCAACAGGATGCAATGAGTTAGATTCTTAAAATGAGAGCAAACCGAGATTTGGTTACATCAAACTAAGAAAAGGAAAACTAAAAGTATAAAAGTCGCCGACATCAAATTCAGAGACGCCACCGTCTCAATTGGTGGCGTCAGCTCAGTACTCCAAATTTGTAAGCGACACTTGAGGCAACAACCAAGAGAAGAAGAAGTGGAAGTGGAAGTGGCAGCAACAAGGCCTTATATAATAGGCATACATAGATATATCGCATTACAAGAACTACTTTTCCGCATCGATTGCTCGCATTTTTTACAAGGAGACACCGAGAGAGAGAGAGAGACATTTAGCATGTCGCTTGTTTGTATTGAGAGCTCTTAATCTCAAGTATCGTCTGGTTAGGCCAGACGAGGCTATCAACAGGTTGACCGCCCCTCGCACGCTGTCTCGCTCGCACTCACGCCCAAGTGGACCGCTTGCTGTGACGACGTCGGACGTCGCGCCGCGGGGCAACTCATTCAGAATTAGATCTGGTTGAGACTGAGACTGAGACAGAGACGGAGACAGAGACTGAGACTGAGACTGAGAGAGACAGGGGATGGCAGACGGTAGCCTAGTCAGGCTAATTACCGTTACCTGCTAATATTTTGACTTGCAGCCAGGATTTGTGCCTACTCGATATACCTGTACCTGCAACAAAATGTGGCTCATTATGTCAAATTGAAATGTTGCCAGCCACAGATCGACAGATCGACAGATCGACAGACAACTGACGCAACTGGCCAAACAAGTTGCACATCTTTGTGGCCACTTTGTTTATGTGACACTTTTCACAGACTCTTTTGTTTCGACCATGGCTTATAACTCGTCAGCTCAGTGAAAACCAAAAAATAAAACAGAATTTATAGAAATAAATAAAAACAACACAATAACAAATATTAAACATAAATCAAGGCAAACTCTCTTAAACGGGGTTTCAAATTGGCCAAGAACATGTTTCATTCTAGTTTTGTCTGTTGAAAGCTTGTCGAAATATGAATTCATTTCATAATATTTATGATATTGCCAGCATACAATTTGACAACATTGAAAAGAATACTGAAAACTAATTTAAAGAGAATTTAAATATATCATGTTAGGTGATAAATCTATATAAAATATTTTGTTATATTTTTGGAGTAAGCAAATACAATTTTAATCAAGAATTTCAATGAATATTCTTGGTGAATACATTGAAAGTAGAAAAAAAATATATTTTGTTGCCATTTTTAAGCAATAAATAATTTTAATTATTGCTATCGTAAAACTGAAGTTATAAGGAAATTTGTATCCGCTTTATATCGGATAATAAATTACATTTTTATTGTATTTGTTTTGATTATCAAAATGCACATGAAAAATGTGAATCATTTAATGAAAAGTTATGTATTTCATTAATTTCGGTAATTGCTTTGATAATACTTAAAAATACTATAGACCGTTCATAATTGTCGCTGGTAATTAAAATTATAGCTTATGTAAAAAAGAAGATATCTTTTTCAAATTTATACTGGTTATAATAAGTATCTTTGTTATAAAAGAAAATTTACTTAAACTTAACTTAATAGTACAATTATTTAAAGCTGCAAAGAACAAAATTCCCAATTTATTCTCGAGCAAAATTGACAAATTCCATACTTTATCAAGATGTAACATTTAAAATGTTTTTAAAAATTTGAAAAGCCCTCGCATGGAACATAATTTGTTCATGTGTTTTCATATGTGAAGCTGCTAAAATTCTAGTGCGAGTTTTGGTAGCTTGACCATCTGTGGTTATGCCTACTGGTAACAAAATGTAGCTCATTATGTCAAATTGAAATGTTGCCAGCTAAGTGAGAAACTCGCTGAGCAAGTTACAAAGACAGAGAGATTTGCAGATCTGTTAAAGCCGAGGGGGAATTCATCGTCTGCTTTATTTTGTGAGGAAGTTCCCCAACAACGTTTTGTCGCCTAAGTGGGCAGCAATAAGTCTTCTTCCAACCGAAGACCGAAGACTCAAGACCGAAGACGATGATTACGACCACACAGAGCCAATGAATCATAGCATCAGGTGTGAGTATGAGTATGAATGCGAGTGCCTAGCATGAGTGCAGCAGTGAGTGCAGTGGACTAAAAACGAATGGACCTCGAACAGGACCATAAAGCAGGCCTACTTAAAACGCCATAAAACCAGCAATTTATATACCTTCATTGGTCCAACTCGACTTGGAGTTGGAGTTGGACTTGGGCTGAGGCTGGCAATCAACGCCGCAGATCCGGGGACAGTTCAGCTGAGGAACAGCTCGAACATGCCGCTGCGGTGCAATGCTCCTTTGAAATTCAAATTTTATGAAGCTCATTAAATATAAATTTGTCGTTCGTTCGCTCGTTCGTTCGTTCGTTCGGCGGACCCAGAGCTGCAGATGCAGATGCACAGAGAAACAACAAAAAAGCTAAAACAACAACAGCATCGACAAGGCAGCCACAAGGCATGTCAACAACAACAACGATCTGTGGATTGGGCTCTGTTGTATACGACACCCAAATAAAATAATATAAATTAATTAACAAAACGAAGCCGAAATGAAGTTAAAATTTGCATGAACAACGCGCAGCCTTTGGCGGCCTTCCTTTTAGCCTTTTGCTGAGAGTCGGCTAAATGCGCGACTGACCAAATGAATATTTTTTGATCGGAAACTTTAGACCAGGCTGCCTTTGCGTGTGCGTAATCGACCAGCTTCAACTTTATATTGTACACATAAATGTATATATACAAAACAAAAAATAAATATATGTATTTATATAGTTACTTTTTTTTACCAGCGATATAAAAGGACCACAACGAGCATCGTGTTGAGCTGGAGGTTGAGAATAAGAATAAGAATGAGCATAAAATGACGGCGTTAAATGGTCAACTCGATCTTGGCCAGCCATAAAGCAGCGGCGGCCTCTTTTAATGAGGTCTTAAGTTTTTATAACGGTGCACACACAATCGAACACACACACACACACAGTGCAATGTGCATAGGAATGTGGCTTAAAGGCACACCTCATTGTGAGGCTGCAAATAAATGCCTTACTAGAGATGAGCTCTGGAGAAAGCTCTTAAACTTAAGCGTAAGCTTCGAGCAAAAGTTCTTAACAGCTTAAGATAGGTGTTGGGAAAAAACAAATAATCTACTTAAAGTAATTCTGTAAGTGTTTGGAAAAAAAATAGCAGCATAGGCAAACTTTTTAATTTAATTTATAATTTTTCTGCAAAACTAAAACGATAATTTACTTGAAAAGAAAAATAATTGAGATTCAATTTTGAAAAAAACATTACATTTTTATGAAATTTAAAATCACAACTTTGTCAGTTACCAATATTAATTAATTTACAATATTTCGTAGCATAGATCGGGAATTATAATTATAATTAAAAATAAAGTGAATGGGAAACTTAAGATAGTTTATTATAGACTGTTATATACTTGCTCTCTTAAATCTATACTCTAGGTTGAAATAATAATTATTATTATTTTTGTATTATTATTATAATAATTATTATTTATACTATCTCTTAGTTTGCCAAAATGTTGAATTATTCACATCCCCATTAATTTTTAATTTTTATTAATTTAATTTTGAAAACTTTTAAAACATTTCATCTACATATTTTTGCATTTATAAATCCATCAATAATTCTTGTCCTCCGCTTGAGTATTTTGCTGCACATTGACTCCTCTCTAGCTGCAAGTTTTGTAGAATTTGCAGCATTCAACTGATATTTTGCCGACTGTTGCAGCAAGTATGTTGCTAACGCATGTTGCATGCTGCACGTGCAGAGTCAGGGGCAGAATAGGGGGCAGGGACAGAGGCTGGTTATAGCAACACGGTCAACACCACAATACAAGAACGGCAACAACAATTGCAAGTGCAAAAGGTGCGCGCATGCGCAAGAACAACAACAACAACGAGAACAACAACAACAACGAGAACAACTTGAACATCCCCGAGGCCCGAAATGCAAACAAGGCAACGTCGTTGTTCTGCACAATCTGTCAACGGGGGGCGGAAGGCAGTGAAGGTAGAATAAGACTAGAGGGGAAAAGGAGACAGGCGGGGGGGGCAGAGGGGGCTGCTTTTGCTTGCCTGGCCATGTTTGCGCAATATTTGCGACAAATAAAGCATAAAAACTGTTAAAGTTCACACGCGTCAGGTCAAATATTTACACAGGCCGCCTGCCATCGAGAGCAAAAACAACAATGCCAACAACAAAAATAAGCAACAACAACAACAATTGCAACAATTCCCTTAGCTGCCACACGCAAATCCACAAATCTTCAAGTCACACATTATCTTGGCCGAAAAAGCAAAACTGTTTGGCTAATTAGTTTGGCTAATGCCAAATGCATTTATGATAAAAAAAACAGAGACGCAGGCAAATAAATAAAGTTAACAAAAACAACAACAACAACAACAAAACAGAAAACTAGTTGAAAATGTAAATGTTTTGGGGCGGCCTGTCAGCATTTGCAACATGTTGCATGTGGCCTTAAAAGGTTAAACTGCATTTTGATTTCCAATTTGGATATCTTTGGATTTGGATTTGTATTTGAATTTCAATTTGTTGTTTAGCTTTAATTGCTTTTCTTTATGAGAAACTCGCAGACGAGACGCGTATTTATTTCTACAGCCACAAAAAGTTGACGTGACGCACAAGTTTCGAAGCTGAAGCTGAAGTTGAAGTTGAATTTGAAGTCGCGTCTCAACTCGAGACTTGACGTTAATTTGACACTTTTCGAGTCGATTTCTGACGCTGAGCCGTCAGTATTCAAAAAATTGAAATTGAAATCGGCTTTCTCTCTGTGAACCTTTCTTGTCTCTTTGTTGGCTCGATTACTTTTAGGGTCGCGATCGGAATCGGAATCGGAGTTGGAGTTGGAGTCGAAGTCACGGCGCCTTTTTGGCCATTGGCGACACTTGTGTTAAAACACTATAAATAAATGTCGCGCGCTTATCAAACACACACACAACAAACACTCACACACACACAACATACACACACCCAGATCCTTGCGTCGGCGGTTGGCCAAGACAAATGCGTTGTCAACGCAACCTGCCTAATAACCCATCATGATCATCACTTAGCCCGCGTGTCCAAGACTCTCTCGATGCTGTTGTTGCTGTTGTTGTTGCTGTTGTTGTTGTTGCTGTTGTTGCTGTTGCAAGCCGGTTGTACAAGAAGCTCAGAGGAGCTCAGGCTCCGACACTATCGCGTCTTGTCATCTGTCTGCGCGCCAAGCAACACGCAACACGGCAACACAGCAACAACAACCACAGCAGCAACAACAACAGCAGCAACAACACGGCAACAACAACAGCATCCAGAATCGCAGTCAGAACTCAGTTGCAGTTGCCTCGTCTGCTCGTCGGCATTTTGTTTCCAACACACACACACACACAAAAAGGTCATTTCCGTTGCTGCCACAAATATCTCTGTATGTGTGCGTGTGTGTGTATCTTCTTGGCTGGCATAAATTGTGTTGCAGGCCCATGTCCATTTTGAGTCCAGGCACTCTTTGATGTCGCGGCATTGGCAGCTTCTGCCGCACTCGCTGCATGTCTCGTATTCAAATTTGGCTTCAATAAAACGACAGCCAACAACTACAACAACAATACTGCCAACAACAACAACAATAAGAAATCGCTTCGATCGGCCAATACAAAAATCAAACACTTCAAAGTGACTGCAGCCGGCGGCTTCTTTTGGTTTCTTGTCGTCTTTTTTTTGTTTTTTATTTCTTTTTTGATTTTGATTTTGGAATCGATTGAAACAGTCGATTGAGTTGATCGAGTAGATTGATTCGAAATCGCAGCCAACTGTTCAGTTCTGTTATATTTATATTGACTGCGTCTTGGGATTACACACATTTTTTGAGATGATCTTCAAACGCGTGACACGAGCTTTTTTGTCTAGTTTTATTAGAAATTTAATCAATACACAGAAAAAAAAATCCGGGATATTTAGCCCGGATTCGATCCGAAACGATGTCAAAAGTGGGGTAATCTCGGATTTACTTAAACCAAGTATGAAATACTTGATTTTTTCAATCCCGAATTCAATCCTGAAATTCTTAAATTCAGGCTAAAAAAAATAATGTTTTTTGTTACATTTAAATTCTTTTTTAAATTTTTTTTTTAAGATTTTGTTTTTACTTTTTTGTTTTTATTTTTTTTTTTTTAATTTTTTTTTACTTTTTTGTTTTTAATTTTTATTTTAAATTTTTTTTTTTAATTTTTTTTTTTATTTTTTTTTAATATTTTTTATTTTATTTTTTTTATTGTTTTTTTTTAACATTATTTTTTTTAGTGAAGAAAATGTTTGAATGCAATTGACTGGTGGGAATCGAACCCAGGCCTTTTTCAAACAAGTCGGCGACTCTAACCACTGAGCCACCAGACCAGTTGACATGAAAGAGGCTGAGAGAGAATCAAGTAATTTGGGCTTATTTTCCCATTTTAATCCCGATTCAGGCTTGATTGTTCAGCTTAATCCTGGAAACATACTTAAAAAATGCAGGCTTGAATCAAGAATTTTAAACTTGATTTTAGAATGGCATTTTTTTTTCTGTGTAAGAATAAAACAATATTTGGAAAGAGTAAATTAAGTTAAGAAAGTGAGAGTATTTGCCTTAGAAATAGGTATATTCAAATTATTGCAGATTATAACACAATATTCGTTGGATGTCGGGATTGAGAAAACAGAAGATCGTAGAAAAATATCATAGATTAAAAGGACAAAAATGTATAGGTGATAAAAGAAGATTAATAAGGGCTTAATAAATGTCAGTTCAAATTGAGAAAATTATGAAATTTTTAAAGAATCTTAGAGGACATATTTATATGGTAAATCCTAATGGGTATTTATTTATAGAAAGATTAATATGAAAATTAAGCGATATGAATATAGTTAAGTAGTCGCAGAGGATAAATTAATAAAATAAACACGCAGCCAATATAAAACTGGTTGATAGAAATAAAAATTTAGCGAGAGATACGTATGACAGTGAAGAGCGAATTTGCGTTTAATGAGAAGTAGAAGGATATTCATAAGCTGAGGTGTAATGAAGTGAACAGAGAGAACAAGAATAATAAAAATAAATCCATTAAAATGGCACTAGAGATCACATATGTAGTTGCTAAATGAGAGAAAAAACTAAATTGATAAACTAAAAAGTGTTAATACATATGTATAATATTGTATATTAAAGTAACCATGGAGAAGTTACAAAGTATATAATATTTTAGTAACTGAATCGAGCATATAAAATGATTTTACTCTGCCCTTGAGTTTCCCATCACTTACACTGCCTCACGTTCACGTGACCATCTCTAGTTTTACATCTCACTCTTTCGTTTCATCCGCTACCTCTTTGTGTGTATTTTGTATTTGTTGTTTCCCTCCAATCGGAATGCTCTTTGGTGTTTTGTGTAATTAATTAGGCAAATTTATATATACAAACATACAAATATATGTATGTGTGTGGATATGTACAAAGCATATTTATGGAGCGGTCAGTTGTTTTTGATGTGGCCTATAGCTAAATGAAGATTACGTTGTCATTGTCAAAGCAACTGCACTTAATTAAGCCAACTTAAGACACACAATCAGCACGATTGGGACTGCAGAAACCCCAAAATTGCAGCACACAAAGAGAGAGAAAGAAGGAGGCAGTGAGAGAGGAAGAGAGAAACGGACACAGACAGATAGAGGGGCCACATAATTGATAGGATCCAGCGAGCAGAGGCAGACAAACAAATCAAAAACCACAAAGCTTCCTTCCACACAAAAACCCAGTGACCAGAGACAGACAGAGAGACAGGCAGACAGAGAGACAGAGAGAGATGAACATTAAGGGGAAGTACACAGCCCACGCAGCGCACCAAAAAACAATGGCCAACGAATGTTGCCTAATCAGTGGAGAACAAGCCAAAGTCTGGCTGAATTGATGGCTGAATGGGGAGGAGAAAAGGAAGAGGAATTCAGGCAACGGCAGCAGGATGAAGGTTTCGGTTTCGTATCTACAAAATTGATGAGTCTGTCAAAATGTGAATTCGAGAAATCGAATCGAAATCGAAATCGCCGCTCGATTCGCTCGTTCATGCGGCACGTGTTCCAAGCGCTGCTGCTGTCATCATTAATTTTTTAAGCGTTTCGCTTTGCAGGTAACCAGAAAACACAAAAAGGAAATTGAGCAAAAGAAGACGACAGAGAGAAAAAATAAAAATCGGTTCGCGTTATTCCTGGAAAAATGACAAATTTTCGTAGAAGTCACGCGGCAGCAATCACAAAATTTCATAGTTGTGTGCTTGTGCTGATGTTGTGGGAGAGACTTGTATCTTGTACAAGAGTATCTTGTATCTGGTGTCGTCTCGCGTATGTGTATTTTTTTATGAGCATGTGAAATTCCTAGTTTGTTGGCGGCACTTGCTTTTCAACTGTCAGTGACTGCGCTTTGTATTTCATTCAACAAATGCGCCATAAATCAAAAGGTTGTCCCAATCCCCCCCTCAGATACTCCACAGCATCCACAGAGACCCCAATCCAAGCAGTGAAGAGACCCTCAAATCCAAAATACACAGAGACTTAAACAGTAGTTGCTTTTGAAATCGCGCGCATATCCGCAGAGCTTCCATAATTTCGAGCCTCGATGGGAGCTGAGCTGCTAACTGGCCTAAAGAGGAGAAGAAAGAGGAGGAGGAACTGCCTCTCGCACTCTCGCATGTATCTGTATCTTATCGATGCTTTGCATTTTGCATGTTGCTGTTGTCGACAACAACAACATGGCTGCTAAAATGATACTGCAGCCAAGGAGGAGGCTGAAAACAGCCATTGCAAAACTGGTTGCTTCCCAGTCTCCCTCCCATCTCCCCTCTCTCTCTGTCCCATTTTGTGCCACATTTTTGCTTCTTCTTTTTGCCCAGTTCGATTTTGGCCTTTTGAAAGATTGCCGACTTTGATAAGCTGCTGACGGTTAGCTGCACATCTCATACCATTTTGGCCACGTTTCCTTTCGGTGGGCGTTCATTATTTGCCGTGATATGTTTATTGCCTGGATTCAGTCTGTCAACTAGACAACAGCCAACGACTATCCATCAAGCTGTAAGCCAACTCTCTTTCACTCTGTCTCTCTCTTTCTCGACACGAACGAAACGCGTGTAATTAGATAAAAACGCTTAAACGCGCCAGATACTTGTACTTGGCCAGATACGAAATCTACTCGTTGCTGTAGCTTGACTAAATCTTGAGATACTTTTAGCTTCAGGTTGTTAAAGTTTATCTCAACGAAAACTTATCACATTAACGACAAAACGTAGCTTCAGTTATTTAAAATTTTGACTTGTAGAGATAGCTTTAGGCTATGACCAACTTCAAACTTTCAAAACTTTGTCAAAACTGATCGGATTTTCAAGTGGAATGTTTTTTTTAATTATGGCCTGCCTTCTAAATTCATTGAGAATTCAAATTATTTTTCCATCAACGGGTTCTCCTGTGTTTACCGAAAATTCAAAATTTTAAATCTTTAGTTTTTGCTTTTATTCTACTACTTATGTCAAAATTAGTATAAATAAACTCTTAAAAGTTGATTCTGGAACGTTTAATATTGTTGTAAAAATTCATATCAAAATAAACATAAATTTTGACTTGTAAACTTTGCCAAAATGGATGTCATTTTGATCATTCTGATCATTTTGATTTGGGCTCTCAATTTATTTTGCATTCAATGTTTCGTTTAAATAGATTTTTGCTTTAACCAATTGATTTTAAGATGTATCTCCAACTAAACTCTTTTTTTTTTTAAATTCAAAGTCAAATTGAGTGACAAATGTCAAGTACTTTTTCGACAAGTGTATTTAAATGATGTTTACAAGAAAGGGTTCAAGAGCATTCAGCAGCCAAAAGGTGCGGAAATTAAAAATTTAAACACAACAAAATATAAAACTTAAAGTTAAAGCCATAATCACAGCAATAGCAACAACAAGAACAACGGCAATAACGTGTTGCCATTTGTTGCTGTTGTCAGTTGTTTAATTGAAAAATTTATAGCCAAAAAATGGAAAGACATGGAAAAATGGCACGCAGCAAATGCTGCAAAATGTTGCAAATGTTGCCGTACGTTGCTCGTTAAAAGTGAAAAAGCCGCAACAGCCGCATGTGCCACACCTGATACACCCCCAGCCCCCCCCCCCCCCTATCACCACACTCCCACACACACACACACACACGCACACACACTAACAGAGAGAGACACACACCAAAAGCGTCCGCTTGCCGCAGTGGAAAGGAAAAATTCATAGACGACAAACACGAGACGAAAATTGCATTTTTGCCGTTGTCCCCCATCCCCACCCCCTCCATCCCTCCACAATACTACAACCCCTTTTCCAGCCCCAGCAGAAAACCCAAAGTGTGCCGCAAAAAGCGCCGAAAAACGAAAAATCGTGCAGACCACGACGCGCCAAATGCCAAAGCCACCCCCCGCGGCAGCAACCCCCAAACCAAATGTTGGGGGGCGGTTTGGGCCGTACAACATGCAAAAGATACGCCGCAAAAGCGGAAAGACCCCACTTCTAACCCCGCCCCCCGCTTGACGACCCTGCAGGAAAAAAAAAAAAGATACAAACTCAGTCAGCGCTGGAGTTGCGCTTAAATTCCCATTACAACTCGTAATGGCTGCGGTGTGTGTGCGTGCGAGTGTGTGTGTGTGTGTGTGGGTGTGTGGGTGTTTGGGGGCTGTTTCATTTGGTGGGGCCAAAAGAAAAATGAAAACGCAGTGCGCAGGATCATTAAGGCAGACAAACACCTACACACGCACACACACACCAACAACAACAACAACAACAGCAAACAATGAATGCGAAATGTCAGTCAGCAAAAGATACGCAGCCTGGAAATTTATACAAAAGAAGCTGTCCAAAAGCGACAACAACAACAGCTCAAGCAATAACAACAACGAGGAAGAAGAAAAATGGTGGCCACGCACATACAAATACAACAACAACAACAGCAACACATGACTCTATATAGGGTAGCTTTACATTCAGCAAGTGCGAAGGAGCGAGCGAGTGAGTGAGTGAGTGTAAGCGTGAGAGAGACTGCGAAAGAGATACGAACAGAAAAAAGCGCACATGCCACGCAAAAAGGCAAAGGCAGAAGCAAAGGCAAAGGCAAAAGCAAAGGCTGAGGCTGAAGAGCTTCAAGTTTTGAAGCTTTGAGCTTGAGGGCTGCTGACGAAGGCCGCCTGCTATGGGAATGAGAATGCGAATGAGAATGGTTGGGAGAGAAAGAGGAAAGAGGGCAGTACATGGAAGTAGTAAATGCTGGCGTCTGAAGTGCTTGAAGCATGAAAGCAACAAATACAAGCCCAAACGAGAAAACCAGGCGAAAAAAACTCACCCAAAAAAAGAAAGACAGCAAAAACAACAACAGCAAAGGGAACAACGACAAACGGGCAACGGCAGCAACTTGTCTGCTCCGCCTTTATAAATAATTCATGTGCAGAGGCAGCGAGTGCGAAAGATACGCAAGATATACACACACATACGTGCACAGCAGCCGCTGGCAGATACACATACAGATACAACAAACTGAGATACGCAGCCACGTTTAAAGATACAAAGAGGAAACAGCCACAAAGCTTCGTGTGTGTTTCTCTCTTACTGTACTATATACATATATGTTTGTATGCATGTGTGTCTGTGTGTGTGTGTGTTGGGGCACAACGAAACATTTAAAACGTGCTAAACGCGCGTCAAAGTTTTTCTTAATTTTTCAACAGGCAACAAACTTTTTTCCATTGCAAAAGTTTTTTCTTCCTCGTTTTTTTTTTTTTGGTTCTTTTGCACTGCCAAGGATTACAGCACACTCACACACACATACATACAGACATACAGACATACACTCGTACATAATGTGGCAATGATTGCATTGATTTTTCTGCCGCTTGTTGGGGCAAGGGAGAGGGGAGGGGGAGTTGTGGGGTGGGGCTGGGCACCCAAACCTCGACGTGAAAAACTTTTACCCAAGTTGCAACTTAAATACTTGAAAAATGTGCGCCGCTTGGCAGATTTATGAATTTTTCAAATGTTTTTCGACCAAAGTTTTGTTGAAGTCGACTTCCCCCTCCCCTCTGTTGTCGTGGATTATTTGATAACAGTTTGTTAATTAGCGCCATCTTTGTTTTTCTACATTGTTTACAGTTATTTTAAGGCCACATAATTGGCAAAAGTGCAGCGACAGCTTCATGTAAAACAAATCTGCAAATTAAACAAACGTCAAGCGATTTATTGACGCTTTTAATTGCCGTCGGCAATTTTAAAAAAGTGATTTAAAATAACATTTTACAGCGATCAGAACTGCTATTAACATTGGCACTGTTAAATGTTACAGCTGCTGTTAAATGTAAAGCTGCTAAGTGGGCGAGTGCCATAGCAGTTAGCTTATCAACTGCAGCTCAAATTTTAATTCACATAGAAGATCAACTGACTTTACATTATTGTTTTATTTTCTTTGCAGAAAAACAACGTTTGTCGCATTGCGTGGGCTGTGGTGGTCAAATACACGATCAGTATATATTGCGCGTCGCCCCCGATCTGGAATGGCATGCGGCGTGCCTAAAGTGCCAGGAGTGCAGGCAATTTCTGGACGAGAGCTGTACGTGCTTCGTGCGTGATGGCAAAACCTATTGCAAGCGTGATTATGTTAGGTAAGTGTGCTGTTACTTAACATAAAGACTGTTAACTTGGGGAATAAGTTAATTTTTTTATTTATTTATGTATTTATTTATTTATTTAATGTCAACTAAGTTCAGTTAACCAAAATTAATGTAAAAAATAAAAGTAAAAGTGAAGTAATATAAAAAGTAATTATAAAATTTAACTGAAATGATAAAAAAAGTAAATTAAAAATTAGGGGGTATTCAAAAAACTTTTAAAATGATCCAACATTTATTGCAAGGATTGGGGAAACCCAGAAAAACCCAATCAGATCAAAAAGTATTAGTAGTAGTAATTAGTAATAATACAAGTACTAGAGTTAGTAAGGTCAGGATTTCTAGAAAGGAAGAGGAAAGTTGCACGAAAAGAATAGAAGGGTTTATTAGATTCAAACTTTCATTTCAGTCAAATAATAGTTACGAATCTAATATATATTCTATAGTGCCACAGAACTTAAATTGCATACAAATTTCATACAAATTTAAGTGAAATTCAAGCGAAAGTGATTTCTGTGGCACCCCGGATTCACAAAATTTAATTAGATTTCCCCAATAAATTTTAAAACATTCCTAAGCAGTTTCCACATTTTTAATCATGCTCTAATTGTCATAATTAGCTGACAATTGGGATACCCTACACACGCGCTTTGTATATCTTTTTTTTTTTTTTTTTTTTTGAGCTGATCATGCGCTTGGCCTTTTGGAATTGTAGCACAGTCGACACTTGTTGGCCATGTTAATTAGATGGAGCATGCCAACGGATGTTGTTAACCGTAAGCACATTCTAATCGACAGCTGTGGCTCTCACGGGTTTCATCATTGCTAATATTTTGGTATTAGTGACGTCGAATGAGGTTTTAATAGTCAGTTGACTATTGGCTTATTTGCTGAGACTGAGAGGGGAATTTAAGCAGGCTGGGGAGGGGGAGGGAGAACCATCGTCCAACTACTCGTATTTGTCATGCAAATCTTTGAATAATTGATTAGCATGTGCAAGGCTATAAATTAACACTTGGCTTGCACAAATGATTGATGTTCGCAGCGGTCGGCACAAAAGACAGTTGCTGTTTATTTTTTGTAGTATTTGTATTTATTTATTTATTTGCTTATTTTTTATGTTATTTAATAGTCGTAAACAAGAGACAGTAAGCACTTGAACTCATTCAAGGCTGTTCAACTAATCATGGGACTAACTCTCTTTCTCTCTCGCTCTCTAATTTACAGGTTATTTGGTACAAAATGTGATAAATGCGGTAACTCCTTTAGCAAAAATGATTTTGTGATGAGAGCCAAAACGAAAATCTTTCACATCGAGTGTTTTCGTTGTTCAGCGTGTGCCCGACAACTGCTGCCAGGTGAGACAACTCTCTAGTTACCCCCTTAATTTATATATACTAATATTGATTTAATTATCCTCTCAATTTAGGCGATGAATTCGCGTTACGCGATGCGGGCGCCTTGTACTGTAAGGAGGATCACGATGTGCTCGAGAAATCATCGCAAAGTAGTCTAACATCATCATCCGTGGAGAGCAACAACAACATTAGCAGTAGTAACAACAACAATACAAATCTTAGCAATAATAACCATTCCAGCGAATTGGGTTCAATGTCAGGTGAGTGACATCAAGATGTTTACGACTATCAAGTATATAAATACAATGCTACTTATATACATATATATCTACCCTCTTAACTGGTTCAAGTGCAATTCCACTCAAGTTCGAGTTGAGTTTTTGACTTAAGATTAAGTTGTTTTTCGATAGGTCTTTAAGTAGTCAAGAGTTGCTCTTTGAGGAGTGCAACAATTACTAGATTTCTTAGGGTTCTTTGTTAATTATATGGTTTTGTTTAGTCTAGTTTTAGGAAGTCTTGAAAAGGGAATTAATTTACTGAATTGTTTATCAGAAAACTCTGCATCAGCGGTGGGCACGAAATCTAAATTCGGGAGCACAGCAACATCAACAGCGAGTCTTTTTCTTCTTCACGGCGCCAAATAGCCAGAAAAATAGTTGGGAGCAGTCGCTGCTCCCGGAGCCACTGCGTGCCTACCGCTGCTCTACACAATTAAATCATATTACAATCCCAAATGAAAAGATCTGTATAGTAAGACACAAATACAACTCCACTTCAATATTCTCCAGTTTATGAACCGTCCACCAATTACTGCTAATTGCATTAGACCCCGAAGTCTTTGACTTAACTGGGCCTACTACTATTGTCTGGCCTAGTTATTCGCATACGTTGCAATTGCATCCTAATTAGGCTAAATAGCTTTTTAGTGAGAGTGGGTAGAGGGAGGAGAGGGGGAGGGAGGAAGCGTGACTAGGTCGGCAGTACAAAGGGTTGCGGTCGTGTTTTATTCTTAGAAAAACAGCGTTACATCCTTGTAAGCGATAGAGTGTCAATAGAAATCGGCAAACGTCAAACGTCAAACAATGTACGACAATTGTCAAACCATATCGTCAACATAATCTCATTGTTTAACCTGGAGACGGAGAGAGAGATGGAGACAGAGGGGAGACAGAGGAGACACGGAGGGAAGACGTTGCAGTCGAACAACTCGACAGACCTTATCAACATGCGGCGGTCTTGTCAAAGTCAATGAAGCTCGTGTGCGGGCTCCACACACAGAGAGAGACAAAACCATAGTGATAGACAGAGAAAGAGAGAGCGGTATGATGTCTAATAGTTTGGCGGAGAATTCGCAAAAGGTGTCAGGTGGAAGAGAAGAAGGCGAAGGAGGGACAGCTGACAGCGTAAACAATACTCAAAGTTGCATTGAAGCATTCAAGCCGGGCAAACATTGACAACTTCTTGGGAATTTTCGTTTTTGTTTGAGTGAATCAACGTTGGATCTGGGGATCTGTGTATCTTTGTATCTGGGGATCTCTCTCGCAGCGCCTGATCAATCGGCGTCGCAGTCCATGACTGTCATTCATAGGCTGCCACTTGTTGTTGTGCCTTCTGTTTGCTCTCTACTCGAATACGGCACGCAGCGCATTCGAGTGTTTGCCAAACTGCGGCTCTTTGATCTTAAAAGTTCCATCTATCGATCACTTGGTAGTTCCATAGCTAGTTTAATTGCCAGTTCCCTTGTTTTGCTAGTTCCAAGGAAAGTTCCTCTGTCAGTTTCCCATCAAGAACATTTTTTAAATCTCACATGATGAAATTTTGATGAGGACCTTAGAACAGGACATGAAGAATATATGTGCATCAAAACTTAAAAATTGTCTTATGCAGTAATTGATCAAATATTTAGTGTTAAGTATATGGATGGTATAGTAGCTGCCTTTATTGCCTCATTATTATTTCCATCGCCCAAACAGAGTATTTGGTCTTTAATTTGTGTAAAAGTCTTTGCTAATTTGGCCATAAAGGAACTGCCAATTGGCGGAAGAGTGCTAGAAGAGAGCTAGACATATGTTATGTACCATGTATGTTATTTGTTGTGGTTGTTTTTTTTGGGGGCTGCACCTTCAAAAGACTTACCGCACCCAAAAAGAGAGATGGAGATAGGCATCGATAGGCGATCGATCTGTGCAAGAGGAAAGAGAACTGGCGCTGCTTTTTATGCATCGATGCGATCGAAATTAGATAACGATAACAAGTTGTCGCGAGCGTTGTGAAACACGACTTAATTACGAACCACGAACCAAGCATGAATTGCGAACCACGAATCACGAGCTATTCCCGTGCCTCCTCCTCGAAGCATTCCAATTTAGCAGAGACCAGACTCTTTGATCTCCAATGAAGGGGTGATGGGCAGGAATAGGGAAGGGAAAAATGGGGACAAGGCTATTTTTGGGTGACATTGGAATTCGCCTCTTTGCGGGCAATTTATCAACGTGAACTTCAAAGCGAGTGCAAAAATAGCGAAATGATAGCGAATTGACAAACGAACCAGAAAGGTATCGATACGTAGATCATTTATTTTTAAATGTATGACCTATTTAAAAATAACTTTTCTATTTTTCATAAAAAAAAAAAAATTCAAAATAATGCTTAGTTTAACAAATTTTTTTATTAAAAATTTAAATTCTTATTCAATAGTTTAACTTCACTTATTCTTGTTATATGTAGATACACAGTTTTTCAATACCGATCGAGAAATAAAACTTAGTTTTTAATTTTAATTACTGGAATATTTCGTATTTCATTCGTTTTCTTCTACGTAACTTTTTCGGGAAGGTTTTTTTTTAACTCAAATTGTTATTTGCAATCCCTTTTCACAACTCATGCTTATTCCCTTTCTCAATCTTCCTCTACTCAGATTCTGGCAGCGAATCGGGCTCACATAAAAGTATTAGGGAAAAGCGTCCCTCGGGTCCATCGGATGGCAAACCGACGCGAGTGCGCACCGTACTCAATGAGAAGCAGCTGCATACGCTGAGGTAAGACTTTAAAATGAAACCTTTCCATCTAACAAAATTTTAATTAAACTCTTAACTGCTTATAGAACCTGCTACAATGCTAATCCGCGACCTGATGCGCTCATGAAGGAGCAACTGGTTGAGATGACCGGTCTGTCACCGCGAGTCATACGCGTCTGGTTCCAGAACAAGCGCTGCAAGGACAAAAAGAAGACCATTCAGATGAAACTGCAAATGCAACAGGAGAAGGTACATATCATAATTGAAGCAAATCATAATTACAACATCCCATCAACATCTATTAATTCAGTTCCTCTTTGGTGTTGTGCAGGAGGGTCGCAAACTGGGCTACGGCGCCATGCAGGGCATACCAATGATTGCCAGCTCCCCGGTGCGACACGATTCGCCGCTGAATCTGCAGGGTCTGGACGTGCAGACATATCAACCGCCATGGAAAGCCTTAAGCGATTTTGCCCTGCACGCCGATCTGGACAGCAATGGGGCCATCAATACGCATACGCCTGCATTTCAACAGCTGGTCAATCAGGTGAGTAAGCTCTCGGTTTATTAGGTGTAGGATGGGAATAGGGTATGAATGGTGTGTCCGATGCTAGAAATTCATGAGAAAGAAGCAAGTCTTAGCTTATTTGAGAATTCAGTTGTATATTGTTTTTTATCTTAAACTAAAGAGTTCAAAGAACTAGGAGACCTAAGAGCTAGAGGTACTACATTCGGTATGTAGGTTCCTGTATATCATGCGTAAATCAACTTGTATACAGACAAAATGAAAATTTATAGAACAATCCTTCATTTATCCCTAAAAATTTCATATTAATCGCATAATTAACATAGAAGCTATCCAGGAAACTATTTCACAAACTAAAGAATGTTTGGGGTTAATTTAACATATTATATTTTATGTATATTCAATCTGGTTTAAACTTAAAAAAAGTCAAATATTTAAAAAAAAAACAAATTTCTTAATATTAAGTTTAAATCGAGTAAAAAATTAAATACAATTTTGTTTTCATTCTGTTGCAGATGCATGGCTATGATATGAATGGAATGCCCGTGCTGCCGCCGCATCCGCCGCAGGGACCACACCCACCGCCGCCGGGGCAACAAATGAACGGGCCGCCCGGGGGCAGCAGCATGGACTCGGGGATAACGTCGCACCATCATCCGGATAGCACGGACTCGTACGTGACCTACCTGGAGAGCGATGACAGTATGCAAGGCAGTCCATAGACAAAACGTACCGAATCTAATCTCAGCTTCTTTTGTTGCTCCAGAATCCAAGCTGGCGCTGACGCCATCGTCCTCGTCATCGGCATCGGCAGCCAACTCGATCTCATCGCCGCCGTCATCCACAGCTGCCGGTGGTCTAGGCTTAGGTGGTGGGGTGGGACTTGTGGGCGTTGGGGTAGGAGTGGGCGTGGGCGTGGGTGTGGGTGGTGCAAATCAATCGGCAACGGAGCAACTCATGCAAATGCTACAAAAAGTTACCGGCTCGCCGGCATCAGTCCTCTGAGCGCAAGCCCAACTTTGTCAGCTGGCGAGGATACAGATGCAGATGCAGATACAAATGCAGTTGCAGATACAGATACAGTTACAGCTGCTGTAAAACAGCGCGAACAGCTCGCGGGCTTGTGCAATGTGGCGAAGCTTTAGCGCAATTTTCTCGTCTCGTTTTTTGATTCGGTGCCAAAAATAGTCTGTAGGCCATTGGCTGGCTTTAAACTGGGTCTGGCCAGGCTCTACCCTTGTCCCTGCCCCCGTCCCTGAGGGGGGCGGAAACAGTTGCGGATTCCGGTACAGAAACGAAGACAGGCTGTTGTCAGTTTCAAGTTTCATTTTGCTGTTTCTTTGTTATGTAATATACATTTTTGTTGTTCATTTTCGAATTAAATTAATAACACAAAAACAAAAAAAAAGAATGCTCATACACTTGAAAAGTTTTAACAATAATTTCGCATTAAAAAAGCTCGTCAAGTAGGGAATTTCATTAAACACAAATTGTACATAACTTTTATAAATAAACACATACATATATTTTCATTAAAAAATGCAAAAAAGAAATCGACAAAAAACCACACAAAATTCATATGCGTACATTAAACAGATTGCAAAGAATAACGAGAAATTGACTATAAAAAAAAACAAAAGCAAACCAGAACCTCGTGTGTATTATATGGTATATATAAATATATATACGAAAAGTAAAGTAAACTATAAAAACCGCACTTGGCAAGTTGTAAATCGAATTGACAAAAACAAAAGCAACTACGTTAAGTTCATTGAATTGTATTGTTTTTGCGAAACACAAAAAATGAAAACATGGAAAAGTATATAAGTGAGAAACTGTAACTAAATCTAGACTTATTTGTTAGTTTTTTAATATATATTTCCATTAACACAAAGAGTAAATAGTAAATAAAAATAAATCGAATGCAAACTGTAAGGCAGCGAACGTACCAAGGATGTTTATAAATTGTTTCATGAAACAACTAATGTATTTTCAATAATATTTAACTAATATTAATAATAAACAGTGCATAAGTAATTTTAGTAACTATAGAAAATGTTTAAATGAAATTACAAACGAAAATAAATAACAAAAATCATCACTCACTGCGTTTTTAAAATTTCCCTAAAATTTGAACTTGCGCGCGCACTTAATAAGCAATGACAGCCAGTGCTGCCATTCGAATAAATTTTCTCTTAAATCGCAGCCAACTTCAAGTGAGTCAAAAATTGCGCACAGCCAACTTCACGCGAGACAAAAATTGCGCACAGCCAACTTCACGCGAGTCAAAAATTGCGCACAGCCAACTTCACGCGAGTCAAAAATTGCGCACAGCCAACTTCGCGTTACAGAAGTATAAATAATTTTTAAGTTGCTTGTTTCGGCTGTTTAAATTAATTACAATTTAATTGAAACAACTATGTCAATAGCTAAGCGTGTACAGGTATGTCTTTAAGTAATGCCCAGTCTCAGTGACTTTCTTTATAAATAAATGATTGTTAACTTGCAGCAATGGGCCACATTCGCCCGGACATGGCACATTTACGACTGCACCTGGCAAAATCCTTTTGAGTCCGCCCGCCTGGTCAAGACACATCTGATGGGCCTGCACAAGCCCATATACCATCCCATGAGTAAGTTGAAGCCAGAACTGAGCTGCATTACAATAGTTTTAAGTGAAAACGCGTGGAAATTGGCCAAAAGCTATGCGCTCGTTACGTCACAAGTGCCGCGAGTGTCTCCCTTGTTGTTGTTGTTGTTTTTATTGTGAAGCATTTGCCGGTTGTTCGAATGAGGCGCTTGAATTAAAAGAAGATTATGAAGAATTCTCAAGCAGAAGCAACTCTAGGTTAGCTTAAAATCATACAGTCAAATCAAATCTAAACCCAAATCTATTTTGCAGATGACTGTGGTGACCATGTGGTGCTGATCAACACAAAGGAGATTGCGCTGCCTGGCGATGAATGGATTAAACGCGTCTATTTCCACCACACAGGCTATCCGGGTGGCGCGTCCTGGACTCTGGCCTGGCAGCTGCACGAAAAGGACCCCACCATGGTCATGAAGAAAGCCGTGTACAATTCAATGGATGGCAACCTACAGCGCAGACACACAATGCAGAGATTGCATCTCTTTGCCGACGACAAAGTGCCCGAGGAGCTGCTGGCGAATGTCACGAATCAAATACGCACACCGCGCACGGTGCCGCAGCGTCTGGACCACATCGACAAGGAAACGCTGGAGAACTTCCCCGCCATCATGGAGTATCCTAAGGATTATGTGCTGCGCTAAGGCGGCAGACCTTCGTGAAGTATTGTTAAGTCAAATATAAATTGTTATTTCAAATCGTCGCGGTGAATTCTTTTTGGCCACTTGGAGGGCTATCAGCATACGCTAGTCAATTTTAAGGTGTTTGTGTGTGTGTGTGTGTGCGTGGGTCGGAAAATATAACGGTAAAAACAAAATGGCAGCCAAAAAAAAAAGGTGGCAGCCTTGCCAGCAACGGTTCAAATTTGACCGAATTTAATTAACTCTTTTCAGAAAAAGATTTAAATATTAACATTTTATTTTTTTCACAATAACTATTGAAGCTAGAGCTTTGAAACTTGCACAGGAGGATTTCTTATATTTTTTTAAATTTTTATAATTTTTTTTAGAATATTTTACTAATTTGTTAATTTCTTCACAACGCAAAGCCTGACGTTTCCCAATCCAATTTTAAAATTAACTTTATGAATTTACAAAACTTATTACGTTCTTGCTTTTTTCAATTTGCACTTACAAATTTTTTAATAATTTTTTTAAAAATAATTAATTTTTCTAGAGAAATGACATGGGACCAATTTTCTATCGATTGCTCGATTGCGGTCTATTGACCGACCGCCGCAAATAGTCGATTGTTCAATCGACTTAATCTAAACGATTCGATATATTTAGCCGGCATAAAAAATATATCGGCCGTGAGTTGCAGTTATTCCAGTTATTTTTTTTGCAACGCCCACACATTTTAAGGCGTGAGGTCATCTGAACTGCATCTTTGATTGCATTTTAATTATTTTCATTACAAACATCTGGTGAGACATTTGCAGTTACTGCAGCTGCATTCGCGAATAAGCAACCGATCGCCCTATTAAGATAAGGCGATAAGTCGCGTTGGCTTTTGAGTAAATTTCTTTATCTACAACACAACCAACTTTCCCCCATTGCTTTCAGTCTTCAGCCGAAACTTGTGCACAACACAACGCCTGCAGTCAGAGCTCCTTCAATCGCCACTGATACCGATATACACGCTACAACAACGCAACATGGGTCGTTTGGGCAAGGTTGATCCCAGCTCCTATTCGCAGCCGGAGCTGATAACCACGGAGCACAGTGCAATCAACTGGAAAGTGGACTTTGCAGACACCAAGCTGCGCGGCAGCGTTGAGCACAGATTCAACGTATTGTCCAGCAATCTGGACAAGATTGTGAGTAGTCAACAAATGGAGTAAACAGTATATTTAATGCTTGTATCCCTAGCTGCTGGATGTGCGTGACATTGAGGTGAAGAACGCCACGTTGCTGGCCGGCGGATCTGAAGTGCCCATCAGTTACTTCATCAGCGATCCCGTGGCTGATATTGGCCAGAAGCTGACGCTGGAGCTGCCCGCTGGCACCGCAAAGGGCAGGTAAATCAAGCGCGATAAGCTAAGCTAATCTTTATGGTTACTGTAAATAAAACTCACTGATATACTGATATCTTTATCTTGGTCGCAGCCTGAACATACGCATTGATTATGAGACGGCGAACAATGCCAGTGGCCTGCAATGGCTGAATCCCACCCAGACGCTGGGCAAGAAGCATCCGTACATGTTCTCGCAATGCCAGTCCATCCACGCCCGCTCCGTGATGCCTTGCCAGGACACGCCTGCGGTCAAGTTCAGCTATGATGCTGTTATTGAGCATCCCACCGAGCTGACGGCCCTGATGAGTGCGGTGATTGACAAGAGGGAATCGGGCAAGACGCACTTTAAGCAGACGGTGCCAATCCCTGCGTATTTGGTGGCCATTGCCATTGGTAAGCTCGTGTCCCGTCCGTTGGGCGAGAACTCGAATGTCTGGGCCGAGGAGGGCATTGTCGATGCCTGTGCCGAGGAGTTCTCGGAGACATCCACCATGCTGAAGACTGCCTCGGAGCTGTGTGGTCCGTACGTATGGAAGCAATACGATTTGCTGGTGATGCCGCCCTCGTTCCCCTATGGCGGCATGGAGAATCCTTGCCTGACGTTTGTCACACCCACTCTGCTGGCTGGCGACAAGTCGCTGGCCGATGTGGTCGCCCATGAGATTGCGCACAGCTGGACGGGCAATCTGGTGACCAACAAGAACTTTGAGCACTTCTGGCTGAACGAAGGCTTTACCGTGTTTGTCGAGTCCAAGATTGTGGGACGCATGCAGGGCAACAAGGAGCTGGACTTCAAAATGCTCAGCAATCTGATTGAACTGCAGGAGTGTGTAAGTGAATTCCCGAATTAAATGCTTTAATCAGGCTAAACTCAAGTTGATCCTTGCAGATACGCTCCCAGCTTTCGGAGACACCTGAGCTGACCAAACTGGTCGTCGATTTGAGCAACTGTGGACCCGATGATGCCTTCTCCTCAGTGCCTTATATCAAGGGTTCCACATTCCTGCGTTATTTGGAAGATTTGCTTGGCGGTCCCGCCGTCTTTGAGCCTTTCCTGCGCGATTACCTGAAGAAGTTTGCTTACAAATCGATTGAAACCGATGACTTTAAGGGCGCCCTTTATGATTACTTTAAGGATTCGGAGCTGAAGGATAAACTGAGCGTTGTCGACTGGGATCTGTGGCTCAAGAGCGAGGGCATGCCGCCTATTATCCCCAAGTAAGTTTACATTGAAATCAGATTCATTTTGAAAGTATTGTATACATTGACTACTTCTCTTAGGTTCGACGAGACCCTGGCAAATATCACCAATGATCTGGCGAATCTGTGGAGCACCAAGACCGTCGATCAATTGACCAACAATCCGGACATTAAGAAACCCGTTTCCGTACACCAACAGATTGCATTTTTGGGCAAACTCATTGAGGCCAAGGACATCGTTGAGTTGAATGCGCAGAAGATTGATTTGCTGGAAGCCACATACAATCTGAAGCAGTCGAAGAACGCGGAGTTGCGTTTCCGCATTAATCGCTTGATTATACGCGCACGCCTCATTCAACGTCTGGACGAGATTATCGAGTTTGCCAACTCGAATTTCCGCATGAAGTTCTGCCGTCCCATCTATCGGGATCTTGCTGCGTGGCCAGAGGCCAAGCCAAGGGCTGTGGAGAACTTCCTGAAGGTGAAGGACGAAATGATGTCCATGTGCGCGCACACCGTTGAAAAGGATCTGGGATTGAAATAAACCCAATTTCCTCTCGAGTTGTAAATCATTTGAATAACCTGCATTTTGGAATTTTAAATTAAAGAGAGGAAATTCGTTAGTAATCGTCACTTTGGTTTTCTCTTGTTGTTTTTCTTGAATTATTGTTTTTATTAAAAAATAAGCAAAACTACGTTTATAACAAGTTGATTTCCATTTCCATGCCTTCCTTTCTCTTGCCTCTCTTTGCCTTTATCATAATTTCCCTCATATAGTTTTCATTCATCTTTTGAATTTTGCATGCGAATTGTCAAAAATTTGTGAATCGCTTTTTGTGCAATTGGCCCAAAGCGTTGCCAATTATTATAATTTCGTTTATCTTAGCCCAGTTTCGTGGCCGACTAACATTAAATTTTGTACAACTAATCAAATGTTGTTTCAAGTTTCGAGTCCTATGCGACAATTTGTTGTTATACTTTTAGCTTAATTTCTTCTTGTTCGTCTTCATCTTTTTGTCATACAATTTGTTCATCTTGGTATTAAATTCTTTAAAGTTCTGCTCGTAATTTACCTTGTTTTATACACACACACACACAGATATTAAATTAATTATTGTTGTTGCTTGCGGTTTTGTTTTTCCAACTTCTCGTTTTGCTTTTTGTTTAAACTAATCAACAATTTGTTTGTTATTTTTTTGTTTTTTGAATTTCGACCAAAATGCAACCTCAACTTTATCTATCGCTGAAATTTTTTTAATGGACAAAATTTTCATTGTTTTCCTAATGTGGTTTTTCTTTTATCATATAAATTTCTTGTTGTTGTTGTTGTGGTTGTGGTTGAGGAATAAAAAGTATCACGCACTAGAATTATCATTGGAACGGGACGTGGATGGACCGGCACCCATATCATCGCCTACGACGAATGTGGGACTCTGGCGGGACGTTGACGCAACCGGTTGGTAGTGATAGCCCTCGCGATAACGCTGATTCGGTTTGATGCGTGCGGTTTGTGTGTGACCCAATGTTGGGCGCTGGTTCAGCTCATTGGGTCGTTTGGCTGCAAGAATATGCAAGAAATTACTAATTAGTTAGTGGTTTAATTTTATTTTTATTAATTAATTTATTTCGATTTTAAATATTAGAAAAATGAGGACTCGAATTTCGAAAATATATCTGCTGGAGACACTAGTTTATTTTTAATAAAAGTACAATTATAATATTGTCCTATCCTCAATCCACATCAAAAGATTCTGTTACAATCGGATAGTAAACTCTATAGTTATGCTTAATTTTGAAGCTAGAATTTTAAAACATTCACAGGAATTTTAGATAAACCGTTGAACTTCCCTTACTCGAATCACCATTATCTAAGAAAAAGGTTCGAGTTATGGAGATATTCGATTTAAAGGGTTAATTTTCTTAAGTTTTATAATTTTACTGCTACTCATTTAGCTCGAGTTAAAGAGAAATTCGAGTTACAGAAGTTCGAGTTTTGGAATCAACTGTATTTTTGACGAATTTTTAAATTTTTTGTTTAAGTTTTTAATTTAATTTCTTAGTTTCATCATTTTAATTTCGAAAATGTATAATTTTTTTGGTTTTTTAATTGTAATTGAAAATTTTATTAAATTTATTCAAAACATTTCTTCCTATGAAACTGTGCAGAGCAGCACTAGCGCCATCTAGCGCTCGTTGTTGGCAAGGTGTCTGCTTGACAATGTCTTCAGTTATATAGGGATGGGTGTGTGAAAATATAAGGGTAACTAAAAGCTAAGTATAGGATATCTAACAGTAGAGCACTCCCACATAACTTACCAGGTATATAAGGCTTTTGATTATAGGACGATTGTTGTTGGTTATATGCATCGGGCGCCGTTGCATTGCCATTGGTTTGGCTGCTGTGCTGATACGGCGCCAGGCTGTGGCCTGTCTCAGGCTGTAGCTGTAGATCGGTGCTATTGATGGGACTCATCGGCGTCATTTCGCGATCCTCAATGAACAGTTCGCTGGCATCGTCGGGCACCTGGCGATATTGGGACCAGGGCCACGAGGCGATTCCCGACAGCAGCAGCGCCTCCAAGGCGCAAATATAGCCAATCAGCTAAAAAAACAAAAAGAAAAGGAATCTGAATGTTCTATAAGACCTTTAACAAAGTTGAGCTTTCTTACGCCTGTCGCCAGCAGCGTGTCCTTGGAGTGCTTGGATACCCAGGTGTACTCCGTCGCATACAGCACCATGTGGACGAGCAGCGTGGAGCTCAAAATAAATATTAAACCAATGCTCAGGTACATCCACGTATTCTGTGAAGAAAATGTAAACAAATGTATGGTTAAAATATTTTTATATTGCAAATTTAATTAATATTACATTTTAATAAATAAAAATAAATAATAAGAAAGCACTAATTTTTTTAAAATTGCTAAAAATTACTTTTTTTCCTATTTCATATTTTCACACAAAAAGAGGCTTTATAGCAATTTTCAAAATATCATAATAAATTCTAGCGAAGAGATTTTTGCAGTCACTATTAGAATTGTTCAT
>JBAMBJ010001470.1:0-22252 GCA_037043495.1 Drosophila recens | reverse complement strand
AATTATTTCTGGTCTAGTCTGGAATAAATATATGTATTTATGTTTAATGTGATTTCAAGTAGCTGATGTTGTTTATAAAACATAGATTTCGATAGCGCCGTTGACCGCATTTGGCATTGAACTATTTCGGGGAAAGGTTATCACAAATATTTAGCTTGAATTGGAAATTTGAAATACTTGAAATACTTGTAGATACATTTTCTCGTTTAGCTGCCAATTAAACAATTGATGTGTCTAATTTTAACTAAGCTTAGCTATGATTTAATTTTTTAAATTATATTGCAATTTAGTTGAGTGTTTTTAATACAAATCCTTGACAATGTTTGACTTCGGCTTATTCGTGGTTAATGCCAAAATTAAACTCTGGCAAAAGCAATTTCTAACGCCCTGACGCCACGAATAATAGAGGAAAATAATAGCAATGGGTGGAAAAGACGTTAAGATACTTGCTTAAAAAAAGTTGAAATATTTTTCAAATTATGCGCCTCAATTACAAAAGAAATATTTTTGCCAGCAGCTGGTCTGCCAACAACAAGTACAGGGTGCCAAATGGGCAACAGAAGGGCATGAAAAAAAAAAACAGTAAACCAAAGAGCCGTGAACTTAACTCAACGACAGCCAAGTGCTGGGAAAACACGTACAAAATGCTCCAAATGCCACTTGCCCAGTTACAGATACATCTACGCAGATACGTAGATACGCAGATACGACCCGTAACGCATTCAGATACACGAGTAAATTCCGGCACGTCCTAAGGCAACAAAAAATATTGTATTAGGTTATCCTTGCCACACACATACACACGCATACAAATACATATACACACACACTTATGTAGAGAAGGCAAATGGCCTTTCACGGTCGTTGCCGTTGCTGCTGCTGCTGTCGAGCAACTTTTGCACAGCAACAACAACAACAATATCCAAGGGATTTGGCCACGTCCTAGCTGCGCTACTTCCCTGCTGTTTCTCTCTCACTCGCCCACTCTCCACCTCTCTCTTTCTCTCTTAGAGTTGCCCACTCATTTATGTTAAACTTTCTACACTTCGTGGCTAACTGAGGTTTCAACTGGATACGAGTATGTTAAGCTCAAAACAATTTACAAATAACTTAAATTTTTTTGAAAATAATTTCAGAAATTCTATGGAAAAAAATAAAGCATGTCAAAAGTGTAACATAATAATAATAGAAAGGTTTCTGGATCGAGCTCTGATTAAATTGAATACACCAGAAAAATTTTATTTCCCCAATTGGATGAAATTTACCCTGGTTTTTTAAGTAAATAAATATTTTGAATGCTAAAATAGACCATTTGTTTTTAAGAATCTAGCTTTGTATTAAGATTAAATCATTATATATAGCTTATACATTTTTTTATTTAAGTCCTCTCAAAGAAAGTAGTTCTGGAAATATTAAATACACATCAAAATTGTTTTTCCTCAAATGCTTTTAATTTTCCTTAAATTTGTGTAAACTAATAAATGTGTTAAATAAAAAAACTACCTTATTTGTTTCTAAGAATCGTACTTTACAGTATGATCTACTCATTATTTACTTTTCAATCATTTTTGGATAGAGACCCTTAATACTTTTATTAGTTCTTAACAATTTTTTTTTTCTGACGAACATTACTAATCAATTTTAGCAGGTTCGCAGTAAACTTATTTACCTAAAGTTTAATTACCATTTTTCTATTTGCCACTATTTTTCGCATTTTACAGGGTATCTTGAAGTCATGCTGCGGATTATAAAATGTCTTGCTTGGCTTTCATTGTTGCTGTGGGTGGTTGAGTTGGTTTCATGCTCATGCTTTCTGCGGTGACTGACTGTCGAACAATGTCATCATCATCGTCATCATCATCATGATGATGATCATTATCAACACGATGATGAGCTGCTTCATTGGGGGCGTCGTCGTCTTCGTTGAATGTGTGTTCGTGCTGACGTCGTTGCTGCCACACAGAAATTCAATGTGCACCCGCAAAGGCAAATAAAACTTTATCATTTGGGGAAGCCCTGCGCTTTCATAGACTGAGTGTGTGTGGGTGTGTTAATGGGTGTGAGTGCTGATGAATACACTCACACACAAACACACACACATACCAACACTTGTATGTTTTACACTCGTTGCCTCCTCACACTTTTAGCCTGATGTTGCTTGTTTTTCCGCTTTTGCCTGCTGCCAACTTTTTCCTTAATTTCTTTTTTTGCCATTTTACTCGTATTTTATTTTTGTTGTTTTATTATTTTTTTGTTTGTTGCAGGTTGCTCTGCTACAGACACAGGTATGAGGTTTTATTTTGGCTTATTGCCGGAGCTGATTTTGTGTTTCACGTTTTTATTTTATTTTGTTTTTTCGCCTGCTTGCCACTTTCGGCTTGGCTGCCATGACCTTTTTTTAGCCGTTGCTCTTGCTTGTAAATTTTCTGGGCGTGGCTGCTTACAACAGTTGCTTAAAGACTGGAATTTTATAGATGGAGGTGGGTGGAGAAATGGGGTCTTGTTTATGTGCAGGACATGCCATGGAACCAGTTCTATTTTGGGTCCAAATGGCTTTCGTGTGCTTTTTGTGAAGTAGATTCGAGAACCTTTTTTTTATCGAATTAGTAAAAGGAAATGGAGATAGTTTCCTTATTTTAAATATTTGTCAAATATGACGGTGCATATTAAATGTACACGGATTAAAGGTCAAATCGATGTATATTTGAAAACTTTTTGGGTCTTTTTTTTGTATTTCAACGGCATATATTTATGGTTAATATTTCAAGACGACTGTTAAATGGATATCGAAAAGATAGGTTAATTCAATTATGAAAATGTTCATCGAATATTAATCAAATCATGATAAATGAAGCAATCAAAGTCTTTTTATCAAACATAAATGGTTATCAAATATGTTTCTTTTAGAATAATCGAAATATATTTATCGAATAAAGGTATTATCGGATTATAATTCCATCTCATCATAATGAGATTTCGGCATACTTCTGCTTTCTTTCAAAAAAGGGTCTATTAGATCGAATACAGTTATCGATTAACTATCGTATTATTATTCTAACTCATTTTAAAGGAATTCCAGCATATTTCTGCTTTCTCAAGGAGATAAAGGGTCTATTAGATCATCGTGGGGCAACCCTACAAGTGAGCAATTTGCACAGTTTGTCCATTAGCTAACTGCCCATCGAGGCATTCACATAACCACACCTAGACCCAGTTACACTAACGCTTAGTATGTCGGGGTAAATATATATATACGTATATATAAAGGATAAGTTGAAGGGGGAATTTAAAGAAGCCAAAAACACCCTCAATTGTGGGCTCTTAGTAAGGTGGAAAGCGGAGGGAGATAGGGGGGGGGCAGGAAAACTATGTATAAAGTGAATCACTCACAAAACCAAAAGCCCTTTTACTTGAAATGGAATGCGAGCCGAAAAGTTGCCAAAGGAAACGCAAAACAAAGAGGCAGCAAATGCGCTAGAAAAGGTAACAAAATAGAGAAACAACAACAAATAAGGGAAAAAACAAAAGACAAAGAACTGTGCATAAGGAATTGCGAATGAGGCGGACAGACGCCCAAGAGTCGAGCAAGGTCTTCTTCTTCCTTCAATGCCGCCCCCCTTGCCCGCCCTCCATTCACAGTTCTCCTTGAAGCTCCTCGAGCTAAACATAAATTATCAGCACAATGGGCAACACAGTCAAGGCAAAAGGCAAAGGCAGACGGGAGGGGAAAGGGGGGAGCAGGAATGTCAGATGACAACAAGTTGGTGGCAAGAGGGAGGAGGGGCGAGAGGGGAATATCAACAGCCACGTGAAAAGCAAAAGGCAAAGCAAAAACAAGCAAAATAAAACCAAAAGCAAAAGGAATAAAAGCATTTCCCGGGCCAAAGTCTATTTTAATTTTGACGTAGTCAGTGACACAGAACGTTGGGCCAGAAGCGAATGCGAAATATGGCAACAGGAGAAGAATCCCCAAGCAACAACAACAATCACAACAACAACAACTGATTATAACAGAGTCATAAGCAAAGCCAAAGCCAGCTTAAGTGTTTCTCCATTCGCTTTGAACATGTTGCGCCTGCTGTTGCTGCTGCTGCGTGAGTATCTAGATACAAATATACAGACAGACAGACAGTCAAAGACTTTGTATCTTTTGCTTGTTACTCGTTTGCAAATGTACTCAGACTCATACACTCACACTTACACTCATACTCATACTCATAGTCATAGTCATGCTTCCAACTTGCTGTGAGTTGTGGCAAAGTGGCGCGTGGGCAGTGAGGCATAGGAATGCCGTCTCCTGCCTCTTGCCACATGCCTCATGCCTCTTGCCACATGCCACACAGTGCCGTAACGACAGAGTTCTTTGAGGGCGCACAACACAAAGTATCTGCCAATGCTGCACGGCAACTGTAAATGCAGATTAGTGGGTACAACAGCTATGACTTCAAATCAAAAAATGTATTTGCTTTAGAATAACAATTATTATGTAAGAAAATAATTTACAAATTAAAATTCATACTTTTAAATATAAATAAAAATAATATTTGTAGGTATAAATAAAAATATTTTTTAAAATTATTTTTATTACAAAAGAAATTAAATTATTTTTAAAATAATTTTAACGTCAAAGAATTTTATAATAAACTTAACGCATGTTTTTTCAATGCCTAGCTAAGGGATTTAATATCTATTAAAGAAATATTTTGATGTATAATGCATAAAAAATATTGTACAATTTTAAAATATATCTAAGCTAAATTTGTATGGATATTGAAAAAACTTTCCTCTCAGCTGCAACCTTTATTCTAATATCTTGAATAAATGTATTTTCCTTAAGGAAATATGTTTCAGTATCAACATCACATTGCTTAGAATAATCTCAGATTTGACAAAGCTAGGCAAGTTTAAAGTCTAGTCATACTTTTTACAATGGATTTAATAAAATTTTACATGGTTTCAAAACAAATATAAAAATAAACCCAAAGTCTATTTTAAAATATTACTTTATGTCAATTTTATTTATTCAAAAGTTGATTAAAAGTGGAAAAAAATGTTTTTTTAGTGGCATGAGAGCAAAGGGTTTTTTTTAAAAAAGATTCCCAACAATTTATTTTTGTAAATTATTCATTTCCAAATAAATTGTCTACTTAGAGATCAACTAATGATTAAAATAATAAACATCGGTTCAGTTTTGGCAAAATTATGAAATCTACACAAAAATTATATTTTCAAAAATAAAAAATTATAAATCTCTTACAAATATTATTTAACACAGTTTTTTATTAATTTCAATTGCAATAAGTACAATATTGACAAAAAATTTACTGAATTTATTGCTGACAATCATTTCATTATCACACATAAGCCCAATTAATTTTCTCCTATCCAAGTGAATACCAATTTTCCCAAAGAGTAGCCCAATTTCGTTTTGAGCCAAACAATGTCTTTAAATTCTTGTTAAGACGAGTAAGTTAAAGCCATGGCTAACAGGCAAGAGCAACAACTAAAAGCAACAGTAAGTTTTCAGTATGAGTGTGTTTGTTGTCTATCTAAAAGAGTACCCCTACCTATAACACATCCCCCCACATCCCAATCCCATCTCATTCCATGCTATGGGCACCGCAACAGTTGCCATGCCCTCAAAAAGTATCTGCGCGTTGTGGGCTGCGCGTTCGTTTAAGTATCTACGTAAAAGTTGAACGCTTGTGTGTTTGTATCTTTGTATCTTTGTCTGCATGTTGACAACAAGTTTTGTATGTGTGTGTGTGTGTGTGGGTGAGCGCCAAAAGTTCATGACGCTGTGCCAAGCTTGATTTTCAGGCTATTACATGGGGCCCCAGCCTCGTGTGTACGAGTATCTGCTTTTTGTATCTTTTTTTTCTTTTTAATTTCTTTTTCATTTTATTTTGTATTTTGTTGTTGTTTGTCGTTTCTCTTTCGCAGCTGCAACGTGTGCGTGTGTCTGTGTGTTTTGCCTTTTGTGTGCGCTTGGGGATTACGTAAGGGAATCCCCAACATTTGCTGCGCTGTGGACGCTAGCAGAGGCCACAGCAGCGACTGAGGCAGAGACAGAAAAATGATAAAACGTAGCGAAGCTGAACTGCGTCAGAGTCAGTTGCATGTTTTATGCATGAACTGTGCTACCTCTTTCTCTCTCTCTCTCTCTCTCTCTTGCTATTCCCTCTCTCTCTCACTCTCTTTTGCGTGCTCTCTGTCGCTTTGTTTGCTATCTCTTTCAGTTAACTCATAGAACAGAAAGAAAAACGCAAATATATATCTTATAGATACTCGCACAGCAAGAGGCCGCTGTGGTTTTATTTTTTTTGTGTGTTTGGGGGCGTGGTCTACAGTGTAACAAGTGCGCGCTTGGTTGACTTTCAAGTATAGCCCCCTCTCTACTTCTCCCTCCCTCTTTCTCCCCCTCTGTCTCTCTCCCTTTTTGTAGCCTCCTTTAGCGACCCCATGCAGTTTTTTACAGTTTTTGTGCATAGTTTGCAATCTGCACAATATTTCACTTTGTACTTGTTGTAGAAACTTTTGCTGCCTACTTGTGGACTTTGTTATAAAGCACAAGGAGAGTGTAGAAAGGGTTGGGGGTAGGGGTTGAGTGGGTTGTGAATTGCTCCTGATATTGCGGTATTCTGACTAACAGATTTTGTTGCTATGGTTCTTAAGCGTCACACACACACACACACACACACTTGCTGGCCAAAAAGTAATCTTTTAGCTGTAATTGAAAATGCCTGATTCGCACTATCTCGCTCACGCCAACTCCCTCTCTCTCTCTCTCTCTCTCACTATCTTTCTCTATGTTTCTCTCTCTGTTATATACTTTCACCCAGCAGTTATTGCCTGTTTGTGAACTTTTGTTGGCTGCCTTTGTCCTTGTAATACCCTGTATTTAAACAAACAGAAGTGGGGCTGTACTGCTTAAATTACTACTTATTTAAATTAAAAGGTACTGTATTTTTTTAAAAAATTAAATATCTTAGCTATTAGGAGTACTTAAAAGGGAGCGTAATAGTGCAAATAAAATTAATCTTAAAAGAGTCAATTTCATTAACAAATTTTAAATAAAAGTATTTTTCTTCACTTAAAATTTGTAACTTTTCAAAGCTCATGTGATTTTTACAACAAGTTCTTTTGCTGCACCTTAAATTATTGTTTGAAAACATATGGTAAGAATTTTCTTCAAAATTTAAAATGATTGTGCAACAATTGTACAATTTTCAATACATAAAAAAGAATTTATAATCACTTAGAAAAATGTATAAAATAAAATAATTCCAGTGGTTATATATTAGGCTCTTTCCACTTTTGTGTACGTTCTTACACAGATTTATTTGAATATTTAAATTTTAAATTTGTGAAAAATTACAACAAGAGTCGTATTGTTGATTTAAAAAAAATAAAAAATTATGTATGTAAAGACTACATAAAATTTCATTAGCAAATTAATTATTTTAAATTGATGCGCTTTAACTTTAATATTTTAAGAGCTGGTTGTCGAATTTGGAGGCTTTTTAGGCTTTATGTAGAGTATTTGACAGTCAGGACTATTCCAAATTTGTGTATATATCACACACTCACTTATTCACTTACACACATTTGTACACATACTCACAACACGCACTGTATACAAATGCGGCCTTGAGCCAATGTATCAAGTTGTGAAGTAAAGAATGAGGATGTTATGTTACGAGTGGCGGCCCCTTAACGGTACAATATGTATATATTTGAAATGTTGCAACTATCACAACTACCACAGGCTCAAAACAGGCATATGCCTGCCTGTTCCTGGCCTATTAAATATGGCCAATAAGTTAAAATCAAAAGCTTTTTACTTACTTCCACGTCCGCTGCCCTTGCGTCTGGCCATTTTGGCAATTGTCTTTGTGTCCTTTGTATCCTTTTTGTGAGCTGCCAATTGCCACTTGGCCGTTTATCCTGCTGCCTTCCAACTACTTATGATTATTGCAGAATCGAACTACATGGGGGAATTTGCTAAATACAATTTCTTGTCACTTGATTGATGTTTATTTTATAAGCTGCCAGTTGTTGTTGTTGTAGACGTGTAAATGTCCTTGACGCGCACAGCAAAGCTGGCTTAAATGTCCTTGTTGCTCCTGTTTCCGTTTCCGTTGACTCAACGCAAAGCAACGCGATTCAAACTCAACGCGACTCGTTTTGTGGCCTGGTTCCGTTGTTGCCACTGCCACTTTTGGTGTGTGTGTGTGTATGTGTGTGTGTGTATCTTTTATATGTGTGTGTACATATGAACTATTTGTTTTGCTGCTAGACAAACAGACGTGCCATGTCCTACACTGCGTATGAGTGTTCTTGCTGCCTATGCTGATGATGACGATGATGATGATGATGATGACGTGGTTGCCCCAACAAATTTTGGTTGCCCGCAATTTGCATGCAATGGCAACATTTTCATTTATTTGATTTCGATTTCGTTTTCAATCCTCTGCTTTTTGTTGTTGTCGTTGTAATTATGTCGAGTTTTCTTCTGTCTCGTTTTAATTTCATATGTAAAATACTCGAAAATGTGGTTTTATTTTTTTGTTTGTTTCTGGTCGTTTTTTTTGCTTTCTTTATTTTTGTGATATGCAACTAATTAAATTGTGGCTTCGTTTTGACCACACAAAACACACGTGGATTTATTGTTGTTGTTCTTTGTTTGTTTGTTTGTTTGTTGTCGTAGGCCGCGTTTAACCGTTAAACCGCGCGTAAAGCATGACGAAAGATAAATCAAAGAAAGCAATCGAAAAATGAGCTGACGTGTTGTTGTTGTTTGGCAACACGTTGCGTATAGCTTTAGTTTGTTAACAACAAATTGATAAGACTATTCACACAATTTTTTTTTTTTAGATTTCAGCAAACAAATTTGCGCATCTTTTACACCATTTTACAGATTTAACACTCGTTTCGTTTAATTTAATTTATATATATTTTGTTATCAATTTAAATTTGCTCTAGCGTGTGTATTTGTGTGTGTGTCACTTTCAATATGGCTTGGGTGTGAGTGTATGTGTGTGTGTGTGTTTTTGTGAATTCTATTAATATAACAGAAAAGATATTCGCTGCTGCTGCTGCTGCTCTACGAAATGTGTGCGAAGCGCGCGAAAACGAGAGGCGTGCGTCGACTTCGGCGTACACGAACAAACAAGAGGCAATGTTAAGTCGCAACGAGCGCTGTTAACACTCAAGCGCTTCGTCTCTTCGGCACGAGTCGAACGAACGCGACCGCGCTTGCCGAGCACACAATACACACACAGACATATGGGAATAACCTGCTGGCCGTCGCTCTCTTGCAGTCACTCTCTTTTGCTCACTCTCTGGCAATCGCTTTCAATTGTCTTTGCTTACGATTTCAATGTTTGACTTTGCATTCAATCGTTTTGCGTTTTGTTTACCTTTTTTTTTGACTCTTTAGCTTTTTGTACTTTGCGCATGCTGTCTCTCTCTTGAGTTGTTTTTGGCCAGCGCGCATTTAAGAGCGCTTTCTGTAGCTGCTTAAGTGTATCTCTTTAGCGGCTTGCACTGTGTGTACTGCTGTAACTTGTACAAATTTCTAATAATTTTTTAAGATTTTAATAATTTTCAGAATCGTTTTTAAGCTTGTAAATTTTAAATGTAAAACATAATTTATTTTATACTTATTTATTGCCTCGCCTATTTGCTATATATTTAATTTTGGGTTTTAATTATGGGGACTTTACTGTAAAACAGGAAAAGAGCAGTGTACAAATACAGATGCAGTTTAATATACTAATTAGATTTTATTATTTATTTACTTAATGTTTACAAAGAGTGTAATTTAAAATACATTAATAAAATTGAAAAATATTAATTTAAATGAAGAATTTAAATAAATTTAAATACGTTGCATACTTTTCGGCATCACATTTGTTAGCCTTGTTGTGAAGTATAAATTCTAATTTATTTAACTATATTTAAATTAAAGCAATAAAAAAGAAGAGAGCGCCCTAGGGAAGGCAGCACGACTAAAAGATACCCTGCAAATATGTACAAACATATATATTTAAAATAGTCTATGTTAAGACACTGTTGACTGAATAAGAATCTATTTATTGTCTTATCTTTCTAGTACATAAATGCGCATAAAGTTATTACATCCACTTTCAATTAGCACAGGGTATTAAAAGAGATGTTTGTAACAACTGAAGGGAGTTACCAAGTTCAAGTAGGTTCAGTTTTTATTGTCTGTGTCCTGTGTTTCCTAATCAAGTGTGTGGGAAATTCATAAGTGTTTCATTGTCAGTACAGCTGTGGGAGTTCACACTGTGGCATGACATGCAAAAGGCGTGGCAAAAAGTGCTCGTTAACTCGTTTGAATATGCTGCCAATGTTCATTTATTTTTACATGTCTAACCAAAATTATGTTGCATACTTTGCGGCTGGCTGCGATTTGATAGATAGATTGAGCACATGTAGTTGATGATTTTTTAGGCATTGGGGCAGAAACTGGCACCCCAAATAATTCATGACACACTGGCCATCAATGAATGTGACACACATTAACAGCATCACAGCTGTTTTTTGTTTACAAGCGCCGCCAAACACGCAGGCGCCATTTACGCCGGCAACAGCAACACTTTCCAGCTGCTTCCAGTTTCGCACTGGAAGTAGGGGAAATTTCGAACAAGAACATTTGGCGCCAAATGCGGGCAACATTCATGAATTTCCTCGCAGTCGGACGATAACAGCGCGCGTGTTAGGATCTCAAATCTATAAACGCGGATACTTAATAAACAGTGTGAAAGTGTGTGATAATATTCAATACACAAGAAGTGCATGAATTTTAATCGAAACAACAAAATAAGGTGTTTATTTTTACTAATTGAATTGCCCTAAATTTCGTATAGTGCTGTAATAATAATAAATTATATTTTGTTGCATTTGTTTATATATAGATTTATAGAGTAATAGTTGGCAACATGTTTACTTATTTGAAAAGCTTGAATGCTTTGTTTATTTTAAATTAAAGCTTCCTTCTTCTTTCTGGGGACTGAAATACAAAATTAATTTTATCCTGGCGCAAATTTGTCAACACAAAATAAATTAAATGATTAAAAAAGCAAAACAAAAAAACATTTTAACACAGAAACTTTCCACACTTTAAAGTGTTTTTGCATAGTTTCAAATCCCTTTTTAAAAAATACATTTTAAAATCGAAATACATTTTTTTTTATATATTTAATATTCAGTCGTTAATTTCATTTCAATATTCATGTAATGATTATTAATGAGATGTTGAATTTTTCGTTAATTTTGCAAGTATGAAAAATTTTATACAATTTGAATATTCATTTTTTTTGAGCAAAAAGAGCGATCGGTAATATGCAAATTTAAACCGATTTTAAGGTTAATAATTATTTCTGCAATGTATTTCACATACATTCAGAAATACCTTTATATTCGGAAATGCATGAAACTTTCAGCGATAGAGAATTGTTGTTGTGTAATTATTTTTAAAAATAGTTCTGGCCGCAATCTGTCGGCAATCTATAGCTGAGAGCATGAGGTCTTTATTATTATTTATATTTAATCTTTTTTGTACTGTTTATGACATGCATTGTTTATTATTCAATACTCGCAACTTATATGTATTTATAGCGAGAGAGAAAATGATTTTTAAATTAATATATAAAAAAATATTTTTTTATATTTGGTATTTAAAATTTAAAAGAATTAAACGCCTAATTGGTATCTTAAATTGCGAAATGCCCTTTTAAATTGCAGCACTTAACGTCACTGAGTGATAAATGGAAACTCAAGCCGCAAATCGGATTGTGGCCTGCGGCAAAGTAAAGACTGTAAATTAAACGCCACAGTCAATACATAATTGCTCTGTTTGTTGGCCGTAAAGAATATTGTTTATAGACGTACGAATTCGAATAAACAAAATATTGTGCAAACAACAACACCCCTTCATCCACTTACAAACACAAAGATTATACACACACACAGAACAGAACGTGGAACAGCAGCTAATTGGTTTCTTTCAAGAGAATTCCAATCCAAAGACGTAGCACAAAATCAATATAAATATAAATATATTCATTGTATTCATTGGTGAGTATGCTCTTAGTACATGTCCAGTTTACTTAAGAAAATCTCCCACACTCTTATTCTTATTTACATTTGAATACATACAAAGCGGAAATAATATCACGCATACGCAGCGCTGGCCAAAATACTCAGAAACAAGGTGAACACTCCTGAACAATGCCAGATCAACAATGTCCATTTTATATTATGCCTAATGCCTAATGCCTGATTTGCCCTGTCTGCAACATTATACAATTGTACAATTCAGTGTCCTGTCTCTGATTTATGAAAATTGCCCAGATGAATTATGGCTTCTTAGCCAAGCACAATGCCATAATGTGTGAGACCAAAAAGGCCATCTGAAATAACATTAAGCACGCATATATTTAAGTATAAGTATATTTGATCCATTGGATTACCCGTAAAGGTCGTTAAGAACTCAAGTCATTGGCTTCGAGGTAACAAGCCAAAGGTTGTCCAAGTCGATTTTGCTTAAATTGAATCTGCATTTTCAGCTCGACAGTTGTTGGTCTTAAAAATGTATTTTGCACCACATTTCTAATATAAATTTTTATGCGTTTTCAATAATTTTACTATCAATTTCGTTTGGCCTCTATATTAATTCTGCATATAAATTGAATTTAGTTGTGAAATGAAATCACTTTTTGAGCTCTTAATGTTTTTTAAGAGGTAAATATTTTTGAACTTAATATGAAAAAAAAATTGTTAAATTCACCTTTAAATATTTTTTAGAATACTGTGAACGACCCAAGCTTTATTAAAACATCAAAGATTTTCATGTAGAATGTCAATTTATATATTGTTTGACCTCTATATTAATTCTGCATCTATGCTTAATTAATTTAGGAATCTTAAATACTTTTGAAAATTTTCTGCTGTTTTTAAACGTACCTCTGAATATTTTGTAGAATATATTGAACGACCATAACTTCATTAAAACTTCAAAGATTTTCATGTAGAATGTCAATGTATATATTGTTTGACCTCTAAATTGATTGTTTATTTGGTACTTTTAAATTTGTTTCGAAAATTTTCGAGTAGAATCATATTTACCTATTTTTTAGAATCATTATTCAGAATATTTTGAAGGCACATTACTTTGTTCAAATTAAATGACTTCCATGCAGATAATCATTTTGATCATTGTTTGACCTCTAAATTGATGATTAAACTTTAAACACGCATACTGTTTTAAAACTTGAACGATATCCATGCGAATAATCAATTAAATCATTGTTTAATCTCTAAATAGATTCTTCCTCTAAAATTTGAATTTTGTGATGCATAATCTTCACTTTAAAAACGTTTTAAGGGCTTTGAACCCATTCAAAACTTTACCAATTTTAACAAACAATTTGTTATTTGACCTACAAAAAAATTTACCATCTGACTTTGTTAATTTCTCTGCTTTTCTAAGAACACAGCTGCCTGTACACTTGTGTAATTGTTATTGTTGGGGCAACTGGATACACTTGATGGCCCGTCTGTTGACCACATCTTGAGCTAAATACCAAGCTAAGCACATGATATAAGCCTACAGAATTCGTAAGGAAATCCTTTTGAAGGAAACCGCTACTATCTTGTCTAGAAATGTGTGGTTTTCACGAGAATAAAATGAATGGGCAAATAAAGTATTCATGGAATTCATGTGAGCATAGAAAAGAGTGGGTAGCATATGTGTGAGTTGGATGACAACAACTGACGTCAACACGATGTTTTTGTCTATGCTTGTTAAAGTTTTATTTTGGTAGAGATTCCGTTGACAGATCAAAGGCAACACGTGCACTGAATGTCGAAACAAATTAAAGCTAAATGAAGAAAAAATAAAATATGAGAAAATGCTGAAATAAGTGGGTTTTGTATTGTCATCTGATGGCAGAGTGAATACGTTTATTGGTGTTTATACATAGTTAGGCAGATGAAAGACCAATAAGAAATGCGAGGAGGTCGCCCAGCTGGACAGTTTTTAATATGCGACAATAAAAGCACTGCGTGTGCCAATTTTATTAAAAAAGTGAAAATACAAAGGAACACAGGTCCAGCATTATCCTGTTGTCATCTAACAAACAAAGAGAGTTCCGAGTATATTAAATTACTATGACAATCTTTAATAAATATTCATATTGTTTACATGCTTGCAGGCACGTGTTAGACATGAAAAATAAATAAAGAAGTAGCCGCTGCAGAAAAAGTCTTATTTATATGGACATTTTATGTGGACGAAGTAGCCAATTTATTGCCCATGCATGTCAGCTAATTAGCTGTCTTGGCCATGTCTCAATTTGGCCATTTGCTGATTACTAATGCTCTTAACTTTTCCACGCTGAGAGGCAGTCTGAATGACAGAAACAGGCAACAGGTTCAGGACTGAATGGAATGGGTGAAAAGGGAGGAAGGGAGGGGAAGTCACAACCACACACACACATTACCCACTTGCCTATTGGCATGTTCCCGTTATCGTTGTGGTATTTAATTTGGTTTATGTTTGGGCCAAAATAAATAAATTCAGTTGTTACCAATTAAAAATGCAATTATTCGAACCTTGTGCCGTAAATTTTGCGTAAATTCAATATTAATTAAGTATCTCAAATACAAGCTCTGATATTTGGATTTGATTTACATAGAATTAAATAGAAACATTTCATGTAATAAACATTCCAATTTCAAACTACGAAATAGGATTAAAATGAAAATAAATTAAATTTGTATGCATTTTGCTTTTACCTCTAGAAGGTCTATAGTTTCCAAACAAGTTTGCATTAATCAAACTAACATTCAAAATTTGCTAACCAATATTTCATTGTGAACATTGGGTATTTGTTTAGTCTTGCCCTGTAATTTGTGTAAATATATTTTTGGAATGCATATTTCTCGGCTCTATCGCATTTCCAATTTATTTTATCGGATTACCTGTTGTTGTTGATTTGTAATTTGTAATTTGATGGCACTTGAAACAATGTTAGACTGAGCAGAAAAGGGTGAATGATCCTGATTGATGGCTGCTGGTTAAAATCTTGACTTAGACAGACATTGTGGGCTTAATTAGATAAATCCTATTTGTGTTTGCCACATTATTTCTTTTTATACCCGTTACTTAAATAATAAGTAAAGGGGTATATTGTTTTTGTTGAAATGTATGTAACAGGGAGAAGGAAGCGGCTTCGAAACTGTAAAGTATACATATTCTTGATCAGTATCATCAGCCGAGTCGCTATAGCCATGCCCGTCTGTCCGTCCGTGTGAGCGCCTTGATAAGAGCTAAAAAGACAAAATAGCCCCACGCAACGTTAACTAATATTATTAGCTATCATTCTACTTTATCGCAACAAGATCGGACAAGGAGAAAGGTGGTAATGCCGTATTTAAGTTTTTAAGTAATGTACATAAGTACCTAAAAGTTTGCAATGATTTTTTTTATTTATTCAAAGAAGTAAAGGGTATTCTATAGCTGTGACTCGACTTTAGCGTTACCCACTTGTTATATCTGTAACTTTGGAAATTAAATAAATGTTCACTTTGTGTAAAATTATCTAAGGCAAACAGAGTTATATGTCAGGGTGATAATAAACATGGAAAGCGGCTGTTTCCTTCGACTGTCTGTCTGTCCGTCTGTTTGTCTCTTGTGGCAGCATTTGCATTATTAATTTTAATTAAAAAGCGCGTGTCTTCAATTTGGTGCCCGGAAGAGCAGCTTGGCAAAAAAAGAAATTCAATTTTGTGTATGACTGTTGTGTATGGTGTTGATGTCTTTCAACGAGCCCGTAAATACAAATTTAAATACAAATAATAAACAAAATTCTCGAAGGCGCTTTTTGAGGTTGCCAGCAGATGTCTGTAAATGTATCTGTACTTGTATCTGTATCTGTACTTGTATCTGTAGCTGCATCTGTATCTGTAGCTTTGTATTTTACATTTTAAATACATATATTTATCTGCATTTGTATTTGTTTCTGTGTTTTTATCCGGCAAACGGAACTGGAAACGTGCTTTGCCCCCTTTTTAGTTGTGTTTATGTTTGCAGCGAGTTTACTTGAGATGTTGCTCCATTTTGGCCATGTTTCACTTAGTGGCAGCAAAAGTTTTGTTTTTGGCTCGCAAAATAAATAACCGACAACTAAGTTCTATTACCTCCTCCTTCCCTCCGCAACACAGCATCTGTTAGAACGTGAGTCTATCTGTGTAAATTTCCACCGATTTTCTCTTGACCCAACAATTTCTCACTTAAAGCTGCCCAAACAATTCCAAAAAAAAACAATTGTTTTTACTGCTCATTTGCAAGGGTGCAATTTGGTTTATTGTTTATTTTTCTCTATTTTCTGTACTGGACTTTTGGGTATTTTTTCTATTTTTTTCGCACTTTTGTGGCTACATTTTAACAGTGAATTTAATTTCGCTTTCGTTTTTGCTTTTTCCTTTCTTGATGTTTTATTGCTGCATGTTCAAATTCATTAGAATTCAAAGTCTAGCCGTCTGAACATTGAAATGTACAAAAATTACTCTGTGAATACATTGGTATTTTTCGATTCTACAATATATAAAAATTTATTCTATTTTTTAGACATTTTTTTTTCATCTGACGTGCAAATAGTATTATTAATTGGATTGATTTTCCATTTGTAATGCAAATAAAACGCAAGTGTTTTCAGGTATTTGTTTTGATAGCAATATATCATGTTTTTTTTTTATTTTTTTTATATTTGTTATACAGAATGGCCATTGCACTTTTTATCATCCAATAAACTTACTAAATCATAAATTGTAAGTTTAAAAAAACATTTAAATATGTTCGGAAAATCAAATTTAAACTCATAAAACCTTAGGCGAAATGAACTTGGCTTGAATTCGATAAAAAATATAAATAAAAACCATTTGAAACTTATTGCCTTAAGTTTATTGTTTAAATAGTAATTAAAATTATTTTTTGTATTTATGCAATAAATTAAAAAAAATTAATAGTAAAAATGTAAAAAGTTTCATTACAGTTCTTTAATTAAAGATTGATAAATACATATTTTTATAGATTTTACAGTATAATTTTTCCTTTCATTAAACATTTTTATGACTCGGCCATTAAAAAGCTGCGCCCATAAGACTCTTTTAATGGGCATTGAAGACACTGGATTATTAAATGACTGGACAGAAATGTATGGAAGGAAAATTGTAATTGTAATTTTTTCAAGTGTTTGAACACAGTCGAGAAGTTAATAAAAAAGCAAGGACATTAATGTGTATGTCATTTAATGTTTAGTCAACAGGGAATGTTGTAAGAAAATTGACTTTTGTCATGACTTTTTGCCACTTGATTGGCATTGTCATTGTAATGGCAACTGGTCATTCAGTTCACTCTCATTCCCAGTGTCATTGAGTCGAAGACCTTTGGCATATATATTAAGTGCTCTCTTCGGTCAACCAACTTTAAAGTAAATGCATTCGTTGACGAAAGCCAGACCAATGTCTAATGCAAAACTGACAGCAGTAGATCCATTAAAAATTACGCATACGCAGTGTCTTAGGTCTTGGTTGGATTGAGGATAATTTACTAAGCTCATTTGTTACCCACATCAATTGCGGTTGTCAGTGGACATTAACTTTACAAAACTTGACGAAAGTCTAGCATACTTGTGTAAAGTATATTCGACGTGGAGATACTCTGTAGAAATTTGTTTCTAGTTTTGTTGAGAATCTTAACACATATACATTTTGGCCAAGTTTATTGTACATTCATGCGACCTTTAAGGAACAGATATAAAGGTTGTTTGCCAATGCTTTTAACAAAACACATGTATACAAATAGTTGTAACAAATTTCAACAGACACTTGTGATAAAAATTTTTATGTCCTTGTTCGAATATGTATTTCAATTCGCATAAATGCAGACGTGTTCAGAATTCTAAATATGTTCTTGGCCCTTTTGAAGGCAAAAAGAAAAGGAAAATGAAAATGCTAAAAGCAAAAAGCATAATGCAAAAAGGGACCAGCAAAATGTGGTATTAAAACTGTCAGTTTATGAAAAGCATTTTGAAGTGTAACCATGTGTGTAACATAGACATTGGCCCCCTGTTTTGACCAATACACGATTTCCCTTTCTAACCAAGTTCAGCTTGGATTGGCCGCCAGCAATCAGAAGTTTAATGTGGTCGTCTTTTGGGATCAGTAGAGAATCAATTTGATATATGCATCTGATGTTGCTGTTGTCAAGGAAAGCACGTGCGGCCCTTCGGCATTCTAATTGAGGCGCGACCGTGTTCTGGATGGAAGCTTCGTCCTCTGTTGTCGCCTTTTTTGAATGAAGATAAATTGTGACAGACGAAAATAAAAGGAAAATATATGTATGTACGAGTATATGTCGCAAATGACTCGACCGAGCCTGTTAAATAAACGATTGCAAAGCCACGTGGCAATTTACGAGCACAATTGAATTTCGCGCTATCCACTTGGCTATGCAACAATTCCGAGCTTCAGTTCCAGTTTCAGATCCGTCTTTAATGGTAATGGCATCTTTTGAACTTAATGTGCTTGGGTTGAGTGTAATTGATTTAACTGTTGCGCCGTCACGTCCACCAACCGAGATTACCAACAATATGCTTCTGTTGCTTCTGTTGGCTTCTGTCAACAATCTTCTTCTTGATTTGCGACTTTACTTCACAGAATTCAATTATCATTCAGCTGTGGCATCCTGATGCCAAGTGTATACTTGGAAACCCATTTACTAATAAGCCTGCAGCTCTTATCAATTTCACCTAGAGCTTATCGCTTTAGTACTTCTTCGAACCTGAGGGGAAATCAAAGTCCCAGCATAATTATAAAAAGAGCTTACAATGCGGTGGGAAAGGATTTTCAATAGAGAATCAAGGTATAAAAAAGAATACAATACGCGCACTTGACTTTTATATTTTTTACAAGATGTTTTACTCAACTGACCTCGTTTAAATCGAAGCAAGACGATGATGGACTTAGAACAACAGCTGTTGCAAAGCGTCAACAACAGCAATGGCAACACCTACAACAACAACAACATCTGGATAATCCCACAGCTTATGGTTACCATCAAAGACATCTACGAACAGTATTTGTCTATTCAGTTTACACGTAACAGAGAAAAAAATACACAAACACAGTTGCTGAGCTGGCTCCTTTTGCCCATTAGAAATGCTCTAAAAAAGGTCATGATAACTTTGTGAAAATGTGTGTAACAGGCATCTGACAATAAGAGATAGAGACACCAGGTAAATTCTTGTGTACAATATTTGAAAGTCACTTTTTCTCTTTGCAACAATATCGTATGACAAAAACAATTTCAAAGATATGACTAAACCTTTATAGCTCTGATTTAAACAGCTTTGACGCTGCCACAGGCGTATTTTGTAACGTTGATTTGTAGAGACAACAAGCAAATTATATTTATCACACAGGCTGCAAAGCAACAACATTTTGGAAATGGTTGATTCCGTGCTTTGAATCATAAGGAGAAATCATTAAGTTTCGGTGCAAAAAAAATATTTTATGGCTTTCATTTATTCTTGTTACTACAAAGTATTGAAATTTTGTAAGTAATTCATCTGAATTCAATGATATAATAAATTATATTTTATTTCATAAGAAAATTTATTTATTTATTTTTTAAAAAACAAACGCGTCAATTTACTGTCTCCGTAGATAAAAAAAACCCAACACATGCACAGTTCTTAAAATACTACGTATTTTTTGATAATTAACAATTTCTATTGATATAAGCAATCTTCCAACTAACTTGCAACAAGATGCGCCAAACAGAACGGTGGTAATAGCTGATTTAAGTTTCAAGCAATGTGAGCGCCTAAAAGTATTGAATAAATTTTTTTATATTTATTAAAATAAGTAACGGGTATCCTATAGTCAGTAACTCAACTATAGCCTCTCCCGCTTTTTCTTTTCTTTTTTTTTGCCGTTGTTACAGCTGGTGACCAGCATTACACCTGCCTCACATTTGGTGTGCGTTTCGTTTTGTTTTTATGACCTTTGCGAGGAGCCATTAAGCTAGGAATGGTGGAGTCCACTTGTGTTTAATAAAGTGCGGGTTTTACCTTCATTTATTTGAGCAAAGTTAAAGTCAAATATTTGTTTTGCTTTGTGTTTGTTGTGGAGCTCTGGCAAAATCCAAATACCAATGGAGCTTTTAATTATGCCAGAGTTTTTTGGGCTTTTCCGCATGTCACTGTCAGTTGTACTAGATACTATCTACAAATACGTCCGAAAATATGTATTTGCATGTGTGGAATTTGCCTTGTTGGAATTTTTGTGAATTATGTATGTGTTAGGCTATGTTATTAATGTGTCATTGTTATTGACATTTATGACAGTTCCTTTGTTCTCTTTTTGGTGAGGACCCCTAAGCTATTTTGCTTTTAATGTAGATAAAAAAAAAATCAAGCGAAATTTCAATTAATTTTAGAGTGTTCACAATAAAGCATTGCACAGCATGTGATTTATTTGTACAGTATATAAATTAATCAAAATCATACCCACACTTCCGTTGCTGTAGTTCCGTTAGTTAGTTGACATTTCACACTTTAGACATTTTCTGCTTATCGTCGTAATCCTGATGAGGGTTGACACGACCCCAAAATGCGTGTGTGCCAATGCGTGTTTCCGTACTTTTAATAGAGGCGACAAATTGCGACGTGTTTCGACTGTTAAATATCCTGTAATATTTTTCTTAGCATTTTTAAGTTGCTGCGATAAAACCAAACTTAAGGGAAAATAGAATTACTCTCAGTATAATACAAAAAAAGATATGTAAGCAAGAAAATATTGACGGTTGATAAAATTGAAACCAATTGTGTACTTTAAAATTTAAAAACAGTTGTGCTTTGTTGAACTTTTTTATGTCCTTTCAAAGCTCTTTAACATTAAGTTGCTTAAAATTACCAAATAAAAATAAAATAATTTATTTCAATTAATTTCAATGACAATTATGTATATACTTTAAGATTGTCAAACAGCTGTGCTTAGTTGAGCTTTTCCATGTGCTTTTAAAGCTCTTTAACATTAAGTTGCTTAAAATTAACAAATAAATACAAACCATTCAATTCATTTGTAAACTTTAATGACAGTTTGCCAAACATGAGTGAGCTTTAATGTGCTTTCAAGTTTATTTTTAGAAGTTATTAAAATTGCATAACCAGACATAATTAATTATGCCCTTTCAAGTTTGTCATAAGGGGTGCCTCTGGCGTAAGATACCCAATAATATCATACAAGTCAAAAGCCAGAAGCCAAAATCCGAATATGAACTTTGTCAAATTTGTTGGCCAACTTTACGAGCTGGATGTTGAGTGCACATTTGGTCGTTGGCGTTTTCCTGCTGCCATTTTGCTGTTGGGCAAACTCATTATAACTTTAATAATTTGTATCTTGAGCGATTAATTAAGTAAATAAGCGTGTCCGTGTATAAAAGTTGAAGCAGCACATTAAATTGCCTACTTCCACATGCCACTTGCCATAATTTAGATTTGCCCATTTATTATTTGCTCTAAATGCAAATTACCAAAGTTATTTATACTCCGCTCTGCTCCCAACAAAGGCCCATGTCATAATAAAAACAAGAAAAATATACATATAAAGAGATTGAATATATAAATTTGTGAGAATAGTTTTCAGTGGTTGCGTGTGGGCAATTTTGAAAATCAAGCGAGTATCGGGAAAAATTTATTGTATTTCTAAAATTGGGCGCAATTGAAATGTGTTTATGACACCAGCTGTGACAGGGAGCTGATTTAGAATTGTTGTATAATAAATAAAGATTACGTATACGCCCACATATTTTAATTGATAGCATATGTGCAATATTGTTCTAGATGTGAATGAGAATGAGAAAAGGAGGTTTTAATAAAAAGTTTCATTGGCTTAATGGTCTGAGTAATTATATCGTTCATTCGCGTTTGTTGTTGTGTTGCTTGCGCGCCGATCACAATTTAATGCAGCTCAAGAATGTGCGAAGAATTTTTCAAATTGATTTGTAAACAGATCAATTTGTTTTCGCTACTTGCCTTAAGATTTTCTGTTTATAAAAACTATGTATACGTATGTACATAACGAAGGTGGATCAGCAAATTCAGACTCTTGTTACTTATAATTATTTAAAATAAATAAATATTCGAAATTCTTCACC
>JBAMBJ010001466.1:0-77960 GCA_037043495.1 Drosophila recens | reverse complement strand
ATGGTTTCATACAAAATTTTTTCGCGAAGTTTTTGAGCAAGTTTGCTATTTTTAGGGAAATAGGACATTCTTCTTCGGTCTCTAACTTGTAAGATGTTGGGTTTTTTTGCAAAATTTCTTCGACAAAGTTGCTTGAAATAGTTTACGCTACAAGTTTTGGGAACATACCAAGCCTCTAAAAGGTAGTTTTGGTGATGTTTTGGGTCAATATGTCAACAAAACCAAATCTCGACCACTTGTTTTTTAAGATTTTTCGTTCATGTTGTCCTGCAATCGAATTTTCCTATCTGATACATATACCAAAATGAAGATCCTGTTATTCCAAGTAGCTTCAGCCAAAAAATCATGGAAAAAAAATTCTCGATTAAAAAATATACAGGTACCCAAAAAATACATTTTTAATTAATTTTCACAATATCTTTAAATCAACAATATTTGGTTTTACACATATAATGAGTGTATCTAACATATTATATAAATATGATTAACGTATTTAAGCATAAAATTATTCTTTTTATTCATAGCTTTCGTTTATAAAATTCCAACAAAAGTCCACAAGCAATAACTCGAGCTTTTTACCACTATACCAATGCTCTAATGGAGCTGCAACCTGGTAAAATCTTTCTTCGTGCTCATCTGTCTCTGTTGGAACTTGCTTCCAAAATAGTCCTTTTGGTAATGTAGAATGAGGATTTATAAAGACATGTTATCACCTTTGTCTTCAAAAGCAGTTATTATATATTGTCAATATAAGTCTGCCAATCTTCAGATCAATGCACTCCAAAACAGTTTTTATGACTGCCATTACAGAATACTATGCAATCTTTCTTTTGTTATCCATAACTTTCCAAATTCATAATTTTTCATTAAATTTCTTATGTCTGTTGAGAACGTTTGAATTTAAAATTATACTCAGGACACAAAATCTAAATATAAAACATTCTTTCAACTTCGTCATACATAGTCTTGGATATATTTTTATTTAACATTTAAAAGCTTCTTCATTTCGATAAATAGTTTTAATGAAGCTTTTTACTACTCCCAACGTGATATAAAGGCGCGTAAAAAAATGTTTTCGAACGCTTTAAGTGGGACATGTATTATATAAGCAATATTTTGATTAAATTTTGACCGAAACAACCAATCTCGCAAATTATACAGATTTCCTAGGAATCGGTTATTCTAATGGCAATCAAAGAACATTTCTTGGTACAGCCCGACAGTAAACCAGTAAGCAATGCAATAAAAGTAGGCAAATATCTTTTATAGGTGCTACATGTAGTGTCCAGTATCCAAAATAAATCTCAACACGCTTCCTTTGAGTTAGAGCTTTTAGCGATTTTTTTAAAAGTCAATGAATGAACGTCAAGCTCTGGACTACTTATATTTGCAACAGATATGCTTCATTCAGGCAGGAATATTATTCCGCAAAAGTATTGTCGCCATACAGATTAAAATAGTCTTATACTTATCTGGCCCTGTCGCTTTCGGTATCCATAATCTTTAATATTTAATGTTAAAAATAGAAAAAGTGGTATAATAATGCTTAATTACATAAAACACATTTATTACACATATTAGATACACTCATTATATGTGTAAAACCAAATATTGTTGATTTAAAGATATTGTGAAAATTAATTAAAAATGTATTTTTTGGGTACCTGTATATTTTTTAATCGAGAATTTTTTCACCATGATTTTTTGGCTAAAGCTACTTGGAATAACAGGATCTTCATTTTGGTATATGTATCAGATAGGAAAATTCGATTGCAAGACAACATGAACGAAAAATCTTAAAAAACAAGTGGTCGAGATTTGGTTTTGTTGACATATTGACCCAAAACATCACCAAAACTACCTTTTAGAGGCTTGGTATGTTCCCAAAACTTGTAGCGTAAACTATTTCAAGCAACTTTGTCGAAGAAATTTTGCAAAAAAACCCAACATCTTACAAGTTAGAGACCGAAGAAGAATGTCCTATTTCCCTAAAAATAGCAAACTTGCTCAAAAACTTCGCGAAAAAATTTTGTATGAAACCATCATTGTAACTCAAAAAACTAATGATGCAGTTCGATTCGTAGGACCCGAAATAGGGGGAAACCGTTGAAAAAGGTCATGTCTTTTTTTTTTTGAAAAAAACTATCACAGTGTTATTAATAACACTAATTTAAAATGCTTTTCTAAAATCACAACCACACAGCTTTAACAAAATAAACGCAAAAAAAAAGTCTAATAATCAAGATAATTTCTCTCTTAAAAATTAAAATATAACAAAATTTAGAATTTCCTTCTAAAATACAATGCTTTGATGACCCAAAATTCTTAAAATAGAGAAAAATCTTGATACAAAGTCTGTTAAATAGTTTTCTTAATTACAGAGGAATGTAGAAAGTATCTTAAAACATTCTTTAAAAAAAAAACTGCGTTTTTAGGTCAACATTTTAATTTATTTACTTGTATTTTCTCTTATTAAACAACAACGTACGCACGTTACTTAAATATGGCAATGCTGTGTACTTCTAAGTTACGTTAAAATAGGTCAATTTTTTGACTTACTAAAACTTCCATTTCGATTGTAAAAAAAACTTTTCACATAACTTACTTTCTTACATTTGCGAAAAAAAAACTTAATGGAATCTCAAATCAGCTTTAACCATAGAAGCAATATAAAGAGTAAGCGAAAGGAAAACAAGAAATTTTCGGGCTGTCCAAGTTGTCAAGTGTTTAAGATTTACGTTCATAGACTTGTTTGAAAGTAAAGTATTTTAGGCCCAGGAATTGCAATGGAGAGATGCCAACACATTCACTTAACGGCGTCACGACAACGTCCACAATACATAGCGACAACGTTGCACGTTTCCGCATCCGCATCCGCATCCGTTTTATTTATTTTCACTTTTCAGATTTTGGTGGTTTGTTTTTTTTTCTTCCTTTGAGGTGGCTGCTCTTTGAGAATTTATGTGCTATGTGCTTTTAATTTAGTGTGCTGAGAAACTTGGCAAGCGGCTGGCAACTTGGCTGGTACTTTGATTAAGGTCAAGTGGGTCAGATTAGGCATTGGCCAAAGGTTAGCCGAGTGCCAGGTGATAAGTATGGTCCGATTCAGACATGGCCAATCAATCAAAATGCCCCGAATTATGCTGATTTAAAAGCTGTTGTGTGAAATGATAAAAGTTAACTTACCACGGGAACAATGCTCGCGTTGGGACTGAGATCCGCACAGCCGGGATCGACGCTGGAATCGCAAACATAGCATTGTATGGCTCCGCCTGTGGAGTATATGATTCTTGTTTATCTATATTTATTCTTTGATTTAGTTTTAGTTTTATTGCGATACAATAAAACTACAAAACACAGAGCACAATAACAGAACACACCCATCGATATGCAGCTGAGGAGCTGCAATAGCAGCAAAATAGCTGACGACCTCATCAGATCCAGATGCACACACATTTTCACACTTTTCATTATCTTCAACTTTTCTTATTGGATCAACACTCGCGTTTCGTATGATTTCCGAATTTCGAATATTTTTGATTTTTGTAACTTTTTCTTTGGATATTTTAAATGTGCGTTAAGTTGAGAGCGAAGCGCGTTAAGCAAAGATGTCCTGACGCTAACGTCGGCCAACTGAAAACTGTTTTAGCCATTTCGAATTTTGCTGTTGCTGCCACAAAAAAGGGGCCAAAATGACGACGTCATCGGTAGAATACGAGCTCAGGACGAGCATGAGCCGAAACGAGTGGAAACGGCGAACGTTGTGGCATGTGGCGTGTGGGTGCGGTGCTCTCTCTCTCTCTCTCTCTATCGTTTTATATCTAAGATGTATGTACATATACATATATATGGTTCTTTCTTTCTCTTATTGCCTGTGGTACTTTGGCTGCGTGGGCTCCTCGGTTGCTCGCGCTCGAGTGGCTATGACAGTAATAACCTCTTGGCTCCCAACATAGCTGCAAGTCACAAGAGCAGAAAAAGCGTAAAAAAAGAATAAAAGATTAAATTATTCAAATTGGAAAATGCAGCCACATGCATTCCCTAAGGGCAACAGTTATCAGACTGACCCAACAGCACCCACTAAATGCAATTTCTTTTCAAATACTTTTTCGCTCTTAAAGTTTTTTTGTATGGTACGAAAAACTCTCAGCTAGAAGCTGTAAAAGGGGTCAGAATGGCGGAAGCTGCACTTGAACCGCCTTGGGAACTGTCCCAGCCCCTGAGGAGCAATAACAAAGCGCCAACAATTAGTGGCGCCCAAGAGCGTAAAATTCATCGTTCTGGCATTGTCCTCGTCCATATCCTCGACGATGACTACATAGTGGGTGCTTATTTATCGCAGTCTCAACTGCAACTGGCAACCATTTTAATTTATCATAAACAATGCGTCCACTGATTGGTATAGGTCACGGCCCTGGCCCCCAAAAATAAGCAACAAAACTAAGCAAAATATAAAGGCAAGAAAGTCGACTCAGCGTCAACTGATGGCTAATGGGGCTGCTTGTTTTCAAACGTTCTCAATGCGAGGAGGAGGTTAGGAGGATAAACAGAGAAAGAGCCAAGGCATGTGGCAAAAGGATTTCATTGATATGCCAAAAGCATTGCCCACTTACGAGTAGTCGTAACTACACATACATGTACATAGAAGCAGTTGCCAGTAATCCTAATCCTTTCGACTGCTTGTGGTAAGCATTCTCATAATCAATTTCACATTCAAAACACTTAAGTTTTTTCAAATAAATACAATTTTTACAGATACAATACAGATTTAAATTAAAAGTCAAACAAAAATAAAATTTATATTCTGCAAAAATATCTGATAAGTTACGACAGAGTTATAAAACTTAAAAAACTTTAAAAATGTGTCAAGGCGAACAAATTTAAGCATTCAAGTGAATATAATGTTTACGCAGAGTCATTTTATTATTTATTTTATCTTGAGTATTAAAATGTCCAAATTCGGAATTGTTTAAAGTACCAAGCTACAGTTTGTGCTGTCGGTAACATTCCTTGATTCTTGTTATTTTGTAGACAATCCTAAAAGTATGCTACGAAATACTACAAGCTTACAAATGTTCTTCACACGCAATGAAAATCACTTTAGGTCAAAATTAAATCAGAGTTTCCCAAATTTTAGTTGCGTGACGAGCAGACATTTAAGCCATGTTCTATAACCATTTGCAGATGACGTCGTTGGTGGCGTTGATGTCATAATTCTTCGACTTAGTGGACTTCGTGCTCTGGACTCCAGAGGTAATGCTCTTAAATATGTTAACGCACGCTTCCGTTTCCGGTTGGCAAAGGTCAGCCTCGTAAATAAGTAGCTACACAAAAATTATGCTTTGGTTTGTCACATTTTTACACGCATATTTGTGGGAGACTGTGTTTCAAGTTGTCGCCTTGAAAACTTTTCCTTAATTTAATTAAATTTCATTACATCGTTAAATCAACCTTCTGGAGCAGAGGTAGGCATGAAAACTGTCTCACTGAGCTCTATCCGATATATAATGAATTTTCTGTTAAAACAACCATGCAGTTAAAAAAATGTCGCCCTTTGAATTTATTATTGTTAGGTTTTATTTATCTAAAATTATGACTTACCATTAATTCAATTTTACAAAACATATCGATTTAAGTTCTTCTTTTTTTAATTTAAAGAGAGACTTATTTCGAATGAATGCTAAGATATACAAGCTAAAATATTTATGGATTTGTTTATTGAATCTTTTCAATATGTAAATACATTTTTCAGTAAGCACTTTGTTTTTTTTTCAGCTTAATTTAGGTTTGTTTAGATAAGCTAAATTCATGAGCTGTTCTGCCATTGTTGAGATATTTTTCAATTATGCTGTATACATTCTTACTCACATATATTGAATTAATTAGCTGCCCGCTGCGAAGACGGAATAAATAATGAATTTTAATTGAAATTATTTTCGAGCACGATGCTGGAATACATTTTTGAAATCATCATCAAGTATCTCTGGAAGTTTTTTAACAAGGGCTTACAATTCAGGTCTTTCTGAAAACACACTAGGATCAATGGTGAGAGTAAAGGCCAGTCCTTTCATTGTGGGACGCTCCTTTGGTTCTGGATGCCAACACTTTTCAATTATGGGTTTTATATGATTAGAATTCTCATAAGCCTTGATATCCTTTAGATCCGGACGAGCACCTGCAATGGTTGAAATTTAAATAAATTGTTGAATATTTCTTAGTTTTTTTAAGAAAGTTACATACCCTCTTTGACTTTATCTATGGTGAAAAGGCTGCTTCCGTGACATCACCTCCCAGAAAATAATGCCAAAACTGTACACATCGCACTTTGAATCGTATTTACGACCCTTTGCGACCTAAAAAAAATAAAGAATTTCTTTACTTAAAATGCATTTCTTTTTATATATGAGCGCTATTCAAACCTCTGGTGCCATATAATTTGCGGTGCCAGTGTTGGCTATATTATTAGACGCAATTTCTCTCACTGTGCCAAAATCACATAGTTTCAATGTTTTAAAATTGTCGAAAAGCAATATATTATGCGTTTTTAAATCGCGATGCATTATATTTTTCGCATGTAAATATGCAATACCCTGTAAAGAAGAATGGTATGCTTTGTTTAGATCAGTGACAGTAAAAAGGGCATAAAACATACCGTGGCACATTGAAGAATCCAATTAAGTCTACCTGTATATGAAATTAAGTGCTTCGTATTGTGCAAGAAATTGTAGAGAGATCCGCAGTCTGCATACTCTAATATTACATGGTATTTATTATCGTCATCTATAGAAATACCGTATAATGCGACAATATTCGGATGCTGAAGGTGCGATAAACTATTTAGTTCTCGCCTAAGGCTTTGGTCCGAATCTGATGAGTGTCTAAGCTTCTTGACCGCAATTGTCTTGTCGCCATATTTTTTTGGCCACTTTGCACTGTAGACGTCGCTATATGAGCCAAATCCAAGCTATAAAGACGCAAAATATATACATAAGTGCCAGTACTAATTTGGTGCAAAAGGTACCAGAATATAATATATGTATAAACACAATTAAGTCGAAATATTCTTACATCACTTATGCGTGTTAGTTCTTTGATGTCCACAATATTATCCACCCGATCGAACAGTCATAGCAAATTTTCCGTTCTTCCTGTGTATATATGCTAGTCGCTTTCGCACACTTCGTGCTGCTTTCGTCACTAGCGCGGACTGCCGTCCGCAGTGATATAATGATAGTTATCAATTATCGGATAGAAATTTGATAACATAAATGGCATGTAATTTTCCTTCAAGCCAAGTAAAAGTTTTATTCCGTTAAAAAGGTTCCGTTGTAATGATATATTTATTTAAGAATACACAGGTATTGATTAATTGCGACTAACTATTATTTCAATTTTATAATTTTGGTACTTATATGATTTTAAACTGTTCTGTTTTACTTGAAAACCTTAAAAAAATTGAATATATGCATTATGTGGACAGTAATATGCCGCCAAGAGACGAAACCAAGTCTTCCATGGTAGGTCGCTCTTGTGGATCTGAATGCCAGCACTTGGCAATCAATTCTTTTACCGGAGTGACATTCATAAATATATTAGCATCATTCAAATCAGGACGAGTACCTGCAGAGGTAAGAATTACAAAACTGTTGGATATTTGTTAAGCTTTCCCACCTTTCATGACTGCATTCATAGTTTCCAACATAGGGCCCATATTCGAATATGGTTTCTTTCTTGACATTACCTCCCAGAGTATAATCCCAAAGCTATATACATCGGATTTCTCCGTGTATTTTTGACCGATTGCGACCTACATAAATGATAGATTTATTCGTGTGTTATGTTTTTTTTATGTTGAAAATACAAACCTCTGGGGCCATATACTCGGCGGTGCCCATTTGACCTGTCATTAGAGTTGTCACTTTGGTCATGAAGCTCGTGTAACAAATTTTTAGTGTTTGAAAATCATGCGCAAGTAGCAGTTGTGTTGGTTTCAGATTGCGATGGACTATATTTTGCTTATGCATATATGCCATTCCCTAGAAATTAGAATATTATAGAGCTTAGTATGTACAATGTAAAAATGCAAGAAGCTGAAATTTACCTTGACGCAGTGATGCATCCATTTCAGAGCGTGGAAATATGAATAATTCATACTTGTATCATTCCCATGTAGGACATTGAAAAGTGATCCACAATCAGCAAACTCCATTAGTAATACAGGTCTTTTATGAAAATCTTCACTGATGCCATATAAATTCACAATATTATCATGCTTTAGTCGCGGTACGAACATAAGCTCTTTCTCAAATTCTTCATCTGTACTTCTAGCGCCTCTATAACATTTGGCCGCGATATCTTTTTTATTCCATTTGGCTCTGTAGACGTCGGCAAATTTGCCGAATGTAAGACCCTAAAATATACAGATAATCAAATTGAATACCAATTGACTTCATGTAATTAATTTACGTTAAAATAGTACCGGCATTTCCAATTCAATGTCTTCCCACTCTACTTTATCAATCATGCTTAGTTCCTAAAATAAATAGATAATCGAATTGAAAACCTATTGACTTAATGTAATTAATTAACTTGAAAATAGTACCGGCATATAACATCTCAATTTGTCTCTGTCTTCAGGCCATGAAAAATGCACAATTGGGTAATTCCTATCCAATGCAATATGTCCATAAGAAGATTCAAGTATTTCAATTACTTGTTGCATTGCCGGTCGTTTCTGTAAATCATCATCCCAACATTGTTCAATCAATTTTATGATCCGTTCCGAATTTTCAAAGCTCTGGATGTCATTCACAGGCGGTCGAGCTCCTGCAAATGAATATTTAAATTAAATGTTCTATATTTGTTGGCTTTTTTAAACAATTCTCACCTTCACCGACCTTAATTTGAATAGACAACGGAGGAATGTCTCCCAGGTGGTAAAAAGGCTTTTTCCGTGACATTACCTCCCAGAAAATAATGCCAAAACTGTAAACATCGCACTTTGCATCATATTTACGACCCTTTGCGACCTATGAAAATAAAAGATCTTCTTCACTTTAAATGCATTCCTCTTTACATATGGGAGTTATTCAAACCTCTGGTGCCATGTACGTTGCGGTGCCAGTGTTAGCTGTATTATAAGTTGCAATTTCTCTCACTGTGCCAAAATCACATAGTTTTAGTGTTTGAAAATTGTCAAAAAGTAATATATTCTGTGGTTTCAGATCCCGATGGATTCTTTTGTTCTTATGCAAGTAGGCAATACCCTGTAATGGAGAATAGGAGTCCATTTTTAAATCAATGTCATTACAAAAAGCATAAAACATACCGTGGCACATTGAATCATCCAAAAAAGTTTGCCCGTAAATGAAATGGAACTAATTTCGTGTTTTTTACTGTGCAAGAAATAGTAGAGAGACCCGCACTCAGCATACTCTAATAAGATAAGAATTTTGTTCTCGTGATCTTTAGAGATGCCGAATAATGTGACAATATTCGGATGCTTGAGGCGTGATAAAGTATTTAGTTCTCGATTAAGGCTTTGTTCCCAATTTGATGTTTGCCTAAGCTTCTTGACCGCAATTGTCTTGTCGCCGTATTTATTTGGCCAGTTTGCAGTGTAGACGTCGCTATATGAGCCATTTCCAATCTATAAAGTCGTAAAAAATACACGTACCAGTACATATAAATATTTAAGTATTCGCCAATAGAAGTGCAGAATATACCGGGAGAAGCACAATGAAATGCAACTAGTCTTACATAAGTTAACAATGTTATTTCTTTGATGTCCACAATTATATCCACGTTTAAATCCACCTGGTTCTCCATGTTTGAACGAATCAAATGAAAGTAATAAACTAAAACTCTGCCTGATACTCGTTATCTACCTTTGTCGAATTTGAAAAATGACTAACACCCTGATAAGAAAATCGAATTCGGTGTTCCGATATGTTAGAAACGATATCGATATTTGGCTCTTTCTTTCGCGCTCTGCATTTAAACTAAGCTAAATCTCGAGCAGCAACAGCTTTAAATTTATTTAGCAATAGTAAATATGTTTCTATTTGTTCTATTTGTTGACTACCGGCTACAAACAAAGAGTGGCATTCACTAAAATCAATCAAATAATCAATAACTTAAATGTAAATGATGATCGTATCCGATTCCGAAAATCCATTCATCCCTAATTAACAAATTATCACTGGTAAAATTTTAAATAAATCGCTGGAATGTATCTCTAGTATTTTGTAAACTAATTATGGAAATTGCCGTATCTATTACTATCTCGAGAATTATTTACTCCTCGTTTACTAACAGTAATTTATTTATTTCTATCGGTTTTTTTTTATTTATTTTTTTATAATTAGTATTAAATGAATTACTTGTGAATTAATCAATTAAAATATTATTTCTCCTCAAAAAAGTCATGTTTCTTTATCCAAGTCGCCAAGCTTTAATAGCTCTAACTGCTTGCTCTTGTATATTTATTTATATACCAAATACCAAATACCAAATTACTCAAATAAAATATAATATGCTTCGTTTCTATTCAATTTGAAATCGTTATCACTTATCTCTGGCAGTTTTTTAACAAGTGCTAACAATTCGGGTCTATTAGAAAACAAACTAGGATCAATGCTGAGAGTAAAGGCCAGTCCTTTCATTGTGGGCCGCTTCTCTGGATCTAGATGCCAACACGTTTCAATGATTGGTTTTATGTGATTAGAATTCGTATAGTCTTTGATATCATCTAGATCCGGACGAGCACCTGTAATGGTAAAAATGTAAATAAATTGTTGAATATTTCTTAGCTTTTTTAAGCAAGTTACATACCCTCATTGACTTTAATTTGAACAGCCACCGGAGGAATATCTCCCAGGTGGTAAAAAGGCTTCTTCCGTGACATTACCTCCCAGAAAATAATGCCAAAACTGTAAACATCGCACTTTGCATCGTATTTACGACTTTTTGCAACCTACGAAAAGATTTCTTCACTTAAAGTTCATTCCTTTTCACATATGAGAGTTTTTCAAACCTCTGGTGCCATATAATTTGCGGTGCCAGTGTTATCTGTATTATTAGACGCAATTTCTCTCACTGTGCCAAAATCACATAGTTTCAATGTTTTAAAATTGTCGAACAGCAATATATTATGCGTTTTTAAATCCCTATGCATTATATTTTTCGCATGCAAATACGCAATACCCTGTAAAGAAGAATGGTATGCTTTGCTTAGATCAGTAACAGTAAAAATGGCATAAAACATACCGTGGCACATTGCAGAATCCAATTAAGTTTACCTGTATATGAAATTAAGTGCTTCGTATTGTGCAAGAAATTGTAGAGAGATCCACAGTCTGCATACTCTAATATTACATGGTATTTATTATCGTCATCTATAGAAATACCATATAATGCGACAATATTCGGATGCTGAAGGTGTGATAAACTATTTAGTTCTCGCCTAAGGCTTTGGTCCGAATCTGATGAGTGTCTAAGCTTCTTGACCGCAATTGTCTTGTCGCGATATTTTTTTGGCCACTTTGCACTGTAGACGTCGCCATATGAGCCAAATCCAAGCTATTAAGACAAAAAATATATAAATGCCAGTACATATTTGAGTCGTCGACAATATACATATGTATATGGTGCAGAAGATACCAGAATATATAAACACAATTAAGTCGAAATATTCTTACATCATTTATGCGTGTTAATTCTTTGATGTCCACAATATTATCGACGTTGATATCCACGATGTTATCCATGTTTGAGCGGCGCAAATGATATAAATAAACTGAAATAATGCTTGATACTCGTAATCTACCTTTGACGAGTTTAAAAATGACTAACACGCTGATAAGAGATTGCGATACTTTGTAGGGAAACGAGAATAGAATTCGATGCTTCGATATATTTTAGCGGATACAGAAACTCACAAATATATTGTAAATGTGATATTTATATTTTATTATTTTTATTTTATATTAATTTGTGTATTTTTAGATTTTTTTTTTATATTTTGTCGTATTTTAATTTTACATTGTATTCATATTTCTTTCCAATAATACTAGAGCGAAGAAATGAAATATAATTTCTATGATTTCTATTGCATACTTTTAAGCATAAAATGTTATGTGCAGAGCAAATCTGTAGCAGCAATTTCTTAATGATTGCATACAAATATTATGAATTATACTAGGCAACACACAGATTCTATCGCTTCCCCCGCCCACTTTTAATCTCCGTGGAATTCAAGATGGAAAAGAAACACTTCACCAGTTTTCCTGTGTTAGAACTTTATTTCCATAAGTTTAAAATATATCGATTTTATTAAGATATTTTATGGAGGTAAGATTCAATTTTATTGAACTTAAATGACTAAAATATTATCAATTGTTTCTGTGTGGTGCGGGAGGCGAATCTTTATGAGAAATGTGTGTTGATTTAAGCTAAAGCGCAATGTCCTTCGAGTGCTGTAGGGAGCAACGTTTGAGTACGCACCCCAACGAATAAACGATAACCACATTCGCTGCTGTCGCAAGAACTGAATTCAAAATCAATGTTTTTTATGTTGGCGCCAAACTGTCCACGAAAATAATAGAAAGGCGGGCGAGGGGGGGTGGTTTCCAGAGGATGTGGGTATCAAGCGGAAGCTGCGAATGCTGTTGCTCAGCTGGCGTCAGGGTGGCGACAAACGCACACGCACACGTCACATTCACAAAGACAGTGAAAAACTATTTGAACTGACGACGAAGGCAACAACACAAACAAGCGAGAACACTGCAGACAAGGCTAAAGCGTAATCGACTCGAAGCTACCCTGTTTGCTGATATCTTCGTTATCATTCGGTCTCATCTAGGACATGTATCGACTTTTGCCTTGCAGGTTACAGAGTATGCACATAAAACATAACACATGCCGTAAGTATCCATTTTGTAAGTGTCTGTACAAGTATCTGGGCTAAGACAAACAACAAAAAATTTAACGAGTCGAGCAAATGCGGGGTGTGTCTGTGAGTGTGTGTGTGTGTGTGTTTTTACCAACTTGCCGTCCTTGTCATCATCAGTTTCAAGTGTGATCCGGCAGTAAAATAACAGATACCCTGTAACTAAAACTGTCTTTGCTACAATCAAGCTATAAACAATTAATTATCGCTAACTTTCATGTTTATGCTCTGGCAAATATTGTTTAAAAAATTTTATTTATAATTGATTTGCGTCTATTATGCCCTTTGATTCAGTTAATAGCATGAGGGTATTGTGAAACTCACAAAGTTATGCTATTAGTTTTGGCTGGCGATGACGCTGCGTAGCTGGGACTGGGCCACAAAACAATTGTGCAGACATTTTGGCATCAACTGTTGGCCAGAACTGTATTTATTTTTTGTTGTTGTCGCTGTTTCATTTTTTTTTTTGGGTCATGTGGGCGAGTCCTTGGTCAAATCGTGCTTTAGTTTCTCTATTCACATGACTTGCCCAAATAATTTGGACTTTTATTTTACGCATCGAATTTTATGTAATTTCCGACATTGTGTGCAGCCTGCACCAAATTATCAATGGGTTAAAAAAGGCAAAACATAAATAAATAAATTTATGAATGTTTGAAGAAGAGACTAGAGATATTAATCTTCTTCAATCTATGTTGAAAGTATTGATAATAATAATTGCTTCTAGGGTCGATAGACTGTCCAAAGATTTTGAAATCAGGTCGCCTTAAAAGTGCCCCAAATGATTAAAACAAAAAGGGAGTCGATGAGAACATCCATCATTTAATTATTAAATAAAAATACGAGCTACGTACTTAACATCAAAAGTTACATTTATAATAGAACTTATGTATAGTGCAAGTTATTAGTTATGATGTTTAATTTTCTAGTTTTTTCTTATCGTGTTTGTGTGAATGGAACGTGAGACATAGAATGGAAAGTGAAATCAGTGTCTCAGCAGATAGCTAAGGGTTACAGTTAGACCCAGAGTTATGGCCAGGCCGGGACCAACGCCAGTTAGAGCACTTGCTCCATTGCAGCCATCCTCGCTGCAGGTGCAAATGGTTTGCTTATAGCCCTCATTGTCGGCCGTAAAGCAGGTATTGTGGGCATTCTCCCGGATCCAGCCGCAGCTACGATCGATGCGATGCTCATTGAGTGCTTCCAGCTTGACGATCGTCTTCCGGCAGAAGACCTGCTGATCTCCCTGTTGGTCACAGTCCCGCAGATACTGATCATCGCGTTCGGCACGTGGCGTTCTCACCATGAGGCTAACGCAATCTTCATTATCGTGGGAGTTGCATTGATGACAGCGTAGACCCGAAACTGCATAAATAAATAATGAAATGCAAAATGCAATTTATCAGCGAACTCAACAATGACATTCAAAATAGCGACGACAGTTGCCCTCGCTCTTTTCAGAGCCAGACATTTTGACAGCAAATTATTTTATTAGCCTCCATTGGCTGACAGCCACTGAAAAACTGACTGACTTACTGACTGACTAACTGACTGAATGACTGGCCAACTCTGAGTCTCTCTGCAGTATGCCTAATAATTGCATGTCAACTCCGAGTGCTTCTAGTTCGGTTTCTGTTTTTTATTCCCAGCTCTGGCAATCGTTGGCACGCAAGCGGCCATAGGAAATAAGACAAACTCCCTTTCGAGAAACCTATGCTAAGATACCCTAGAAAACATCACTTGTGCGTCTCTACTTTATCTACCTTATTTACAAGAGTATAAAAAACTATGCAACTAATAAGTTCTACACATTTTTTAACTGCCCAGATAAATCTAACTTTAAGCAAAAATTTATGTCAAACTTAAATAACATTAGTTACAAGTAAAAAGTTCTTTAAGTTGGTCGGACAGTTGAAGAACAGAATTAAATGCTGTCAGTTGCACTAAATGTCGACAGTCAGACATTTAACGGGGCGTATGCGCAATTTCTCCACCTTTGCCGGTAAGCGAAGGAAAATAACAGACATTTGGCCTACTCAGCTGAAGAAGTGAAGGATGGATGGAGGTGGAGGGGCAGTCAGAAGTTAGGTCAAGTTTTTGCCTTTTGGTAATTAAGCCGCACAAAACATTGAATACGACGCTAATAAAATGCAGGTGCCATAAAAAATGTAACTGCTGTTGCAACTTGGCATTTGAATTTAAGAGTTTAGATTTGAAACTTGAGATTCCCGTATTTTTGCATTTCACATTTTACAATATTTCCTTTCATTCGCTGCATATTCATGCGGCTTGCGGTCTCAGCAACAACAACGACAGCAACAACAACAGCAACAACAGCAAACACAACACATACTTGAACTTGCACATTGTGGACAGAGAGACTGTGCCGCCTTTGTAGCAGTCTTTTCATTCGACAATTGGACGCTAATGAGATGTGCTCTCGAATGTTAAATTATATAGAGGAAAAGGAGTGAAAGCGGGGGAAATTGGAGGCAAGTGTTGTTACAAGTACGTTCGAGCCGTCCAAGTATTTGCTCTTGTGATTATCACTAAATAGCTTCAATAATTTAACGCCTTTAATGCTCTTGACAGTCTGACATTTAGGAATCTTCTTCATACTTCATAGGCGCATACACTGAGAGAAATAACTGGCAAAAGGTTAAGTATTTTGAGTTATAAAGAATACAATATCGAATTAAGCAAGGAACTTGAATTAAATTTAACAGCAACAAATTTTAAAAGTTAATATATCTAAACATATTTGATGACTAATTGCATATTTAAAACTTAATATTCGATTAGTACAAATAAAAATGGTAACATTTTATAAAATCATTCATTTAATTTTTTCCTTTTGAAAACTTGTTATTAATTTAATTATAACAATAATTTTAGTTTTTATTTTTCAAATTGGTTTTTATTTTGAGCAATGTAAAATTAGTTATTTTATTGTTCAACGAGTTGTTTTAAAATTGTTAACTGTAACTAAGCAATCAATTTTAAAGACAGTCTTTTAAAGTAAGTCTTTAAAATAATTAATAAGAAAGTAAGCAATATAAGTATCTTCATTATCTATATATGGGTAATTCTCCCATGTCGAATGCGACATTCGTACGCATTCAAAGTGAAATAAAACATATGCCAAAACATTATTTTTTTGAGACAAAAGGAGAAACTTATAGGTATTGGTTAGCACTATAATTGATGCTAAAGTGGATTTTGGGAAATTGTTCGTTTTCAAGATAATTTAAAAAAACTAAGGCATTCGCACGCGACTCAGATAGAAGTCGTTTTTTCGGCGACCAGTTCTAGCACTGATTTCGGCAAAACGTGAACGTATATTTTGATGCTATTTATTTTGAAATGTAATGTATTCATTTATCTAAAAAATGCTTTTTGTTTAATTTAAAAACATCAAGTAGTTTTTTTTAAATGTAATTTGAGTCACTGTCGCATGCGACATGTCGAACGTGACATTTTTTTCCACAAAATATTTTTGTTGTTTCTGTCTCTCTTTTTTTAAATTATATATCGAAACAGCTGGAAAAACTTGTTTTAAATTAAACTTTCAATATATTTCTATGTATTAAAATGGTTTATGTTACAATCTTACTATCTTACGTAGTGTAATCGAAAAAATACAAGCGGTCCATTTTGGAAATCAATTTTTAAGAAAATGGACATAAATATGGAAAAAGTGAATTTATTCCAATGTAGAATCTATATGTTCATCCTATTGAATTTCTTCTAGCGTATATGGCTTAAATAAATAACTTGAACACATTTTTGGAACATAATTGCACAAGATGTGAGTTTTTGAGCAATTTTTCGTTTTTAGGCTCGGTTGACATTTCTGGAGAAATGCCCATATTTAGTGTACGCTCCTATGTTGTCTGCTCGTAATTTAATTAAAGTGCAAAACGAAATTTCAATAGCTCTAGTCAATTCATTCATTTATTGAATACATGCCTCCCTCATCTTGATTTACCCGACTTCTCCCTCAGCAGGCAATGGCAAACAAAACCAAAAATCCAAAAAGTGTTGGCATCATTTTCCGCATCAGCGCGTCTAACGCTTGACGAGATTCAATGAAAAGTCAATTGATTTGATTGCCCAGCAAACAACGAGTTATTGAATGTTCAAATTTGTATTCTATCGAAAATAAATTGGTTAATTCTTTTGTGCATTTTATGTGATTAACAACGTTAATACCGAATTCTAATTAACATTATTGCTCAATTCTTTGCTATATACTCATAGAGAAGGCAAAATACGTATGTATGTATGTATATTGTATATATTTTCAACTCATTTGTTACCTGATAAGAGATTCGTTGTAAAGGCGAAAAACACAATGTAAAATAGCGTCGTTGACATTTTTGCCGTGTCTGTCTCAGTTCTCCGACGGTTTCTTCCGATATACTTGAGAAATTTCCTAAGTCGGATTATATGTATGCAGTTTCGTAATGTGGTATTTGATCTGGATTTAGTAATTTCAATTACAGTGTCATGTGATTATCTGAAGGGAAATGATAAAAAATTTGTTGAAAAATTAGATAAAGTTCGCTTCTCATAACTTGTAAGTTGATTAGCACAATTAGCATTGCTATAATTATCTCTAAGAGATAAGTGTTAACTGTGTAGACCACAAAAATTAAATTAAAATTATCAAAAGGTTAAAATTATAATGCTTTTTTGATTTTTTATTTTTAATATTTTTTAATTCAATCACTTTTAAATTAATTGCACTTTTACATTTAATTACGCTCATTTACTCACAACTTGTATAGTTTTAATATTTATTTTTGTTTAGAATAAAACAAGAAGACAAAATCGCAGCTGACGACAACTTGACGCGTGCACGGTCCAGATGAATCTGAAATCTGGGTTTGAGTTTTTCAAAACAGGTTGATTTGGAAAACGCGAACGCGACTCAAGAAGAATGAAAAAAATATATACTTATTAAGAGACAGCAGAGAGGCGACAACTGAGATTACCGGGAGCATCAATGCACAGAGACTTAAATCAACTGAGAGAATTGCATGTGTGGGTGCGAGAGAGATAGTAAGTGATAGTGAGAAAGCGAAAGAGAACAAGACAGCATTAATAAGCATATGTTATCAAAAGGGTTGCGAAGGGATTTCTTAAGAAGCAAGGGAGAGGATGGGAACAGGTGTAGATTATATACAAAAATTAAACACTTGTTGTTTTTGCAAGCCACTTTTAATCCGTGATAATGTGACGTAACTGTAGTAAAAGGCTTTAAGCTAACTGGCCATCAATGAGCAGTTTTTTGTACAAACATTACCAAGGCTTCGTGGATTTTTTTTTGTATTATTCAGAGTGCTGTTGTTATTGTTCTGGTCAGCTGTGAACTTTGTATGCCATGCGTTGCTTATGTTCCGGTGCCACTCGTATTGATTGTGGGACGCACATCTAAACAGTTTTCTTATCAGTGGCTTGTTTAGTTAAAACTGGTATTCGGCTACCGAAACTCAGTCACTTTGGTTTCATCCAGCTATTAAACTGGGAAATCAATCCAATTGTCTGCTGTTTGTAATTTCATACTCATCGCATACCAACCGGAAATTTTCGAGTCTGAGACACACGGGCTTATCAATTGCAGTGCAAGGCGTTCGTTATAGCTTCTTGTTTTCTTTTTTTAAATACTACATTGAAAAACAAAAAACAAACCAAATTTACAATTTCAATACACGTGTATTTATACATGCATATATGTACACACATTGCATACATATGACTTTAAATTTGCATTGTTAGCATAATATAATTAAGTGGGAATTTTTGCAGACCTAGTTTAAATTTTAAAGCTGATTTGCCCAAGTCAAAAACAACGCTTCGAATTTCGGCAGTTGTCAGTTAAAGCTGGTTTAAAGTGGTTTCTGATTTAATAAATAGTAAGAATTTATCACACTCTAATCTAATTCGCAACAGATAATTTTAAACAATTTATTTCTTTCAATTTCACTTAAGTAATTCAACAACTTTTAATCAATATCAAGTATAAACGAAATTAAAATGAAGTGCAAAAGTTTTAACGAGTTAATTTGGATTATAATCCCATTTTTGTATAGTTGTAAATAAAATGTAAAAGCCTCTAACATTTAAAGCTTATCACTAAACTAAAATTTAAATTTATTATTTTCTCAAGATTAATCATGTTCTCAAATTATTATTATTATTAAATTGTTGTGATTAATTAATAATAAAGTAAAACTGATAAAAATACGTATGTATAAGGAACAATGCGCTGACACAGTTTTAACGGATTGATTTTGATTATAATCCTATTTTATTATTTAGAATCATTTTATTTGGTCGTTATTAAGCTCTGCTGTTACTCACAGATTTATTTGAATAACTGAGATGAGGTCTTGTAATGTATGTTTCTTACTCCCTAGATATTCCATGGACGGATGCTAATGAAGAACTGAGCTCAGCTCAGCTGGTTTCTCGAAATAAAATTCTGTATTTCTCAGCTGATCTTTCAGATTCCCTTGATCATCTTGAGACTGTGTGTACAAGTGTGCCTTAAGTTAGGTGGATCCGTACTGTTAATGTTTGCTTAAACTGGTTTGGTTTGATTTGTTCCACTTGCAGCCAAGTCATTCCCTCCCCACAATTTCCCCCTAATGCCCAGTCACGCAAAGATTAATTGCAAAAATTATACCGACGTCGTAGACGGTACTTTGCATTATTAATAAGAAACAGCAGTGACAACAACAACAACGGTTGATGGGCCAAAAAAACCAACAACAAGCTTAAGCATTGGGTTCATTGAGCTGTCCAACAATATTGGGAATTTTTAAATGGTAAAGCTTCAAAAGCTTAAAAGAACCATTATTTAGAAAAGCGTTTAATTAGTTGAGAACACAACAACCGCAGCTTAAAAGCTTTGTGATTGGAGCTTTAAGCTGTCACAGTCAAACGCTGCGTATGCTTAATCCGTTAAATTGAAACAATTTGTTTAACAGCATTTTGATTAGGCGTACTTTAACCCTAAAGTTAGCTTTAAAACTATTTATAGACATCGACGCATAAATAAAAGTGGTAATGACATCAATTGAAGCGCAGCTCAGACAGAAACAAATGGATATGAACAGAGAGATGAGAGAGAGTGAGAGGGGGAGAGAGAGAGAGAGAGAGCGAGCGTGTGAGTGACATTTTATGAAAAGGGCAAGGCAGTGATTGGGATTGTTTCGAACTGAGTTTGGGGTCTGCAATTTTTCGCTCTTTATTGAGGCACAAAAGCGACAAACAATTGCAAAAAAAAACAAGCGCAACAATCGACAGTAATATACCCTGGGCTTGGACCTCGGCACGCCGAAGATTTGATGCCTATTCAATTCTCATACTTATCCTTAATTATCGACCTATCGTTTCTGAGGCAGTTACATACATATATAATAGAAATGAGTCATTTGAACCAATTTACACGGTTTATTTTAATTTTTAAAATTTATTAAAAGTAAAAATAATTAAAATAACAAAAAAAAAAAAGGTTGACCAAACCAGGAATCGAACCCACGACCTCTCGCGCACGGGCCCGAGTCTGTAGCACTAGGCAGAAAATTCAAATTATGTGAATAGCATTATATAATAAAAAGTCATCCGCATCTGAAATTCGAACTCCGATCTTGAAATCACGCTTTTTATATATGAGCGGTTTTTATCTACAAAACAAATGCGAAATTATATTTATGATTTAAAACAACTGTAAACACTTTGGTTGAGACTGATAATCTACATTATACACAAATTTCTTGTAGTTATATACGTAACTGTTGCCTATTTGTAATGTTCAGAACGACCAAGAATGTAAATGAGGGACCATTAATTATTATTATAATTATATAATTAACGAAAGCTTCGTATCAAGCAATTCAGATAAGACAAAATATAAATAACTAGCTACAATAAGTATTAAAATAGAATTGTGAGCAAACACAGGAAATCAACAGTCGTTATTAAAGACTACAGAAATTTCGAAATGAGATTAAATAACTAAGCACACCACATCCGGAAGCACCCAGAACCAAAATGCTAATGTTAAATAATAACAACGGGGTTCCGCCCCCTGCTCACTTCGCTCGCGGGGAATACGTATTTGCACGCCAAAAAGCACGCTTGATGATGCCGCATTAAGTTTTCGCCTAAATGTTTGTGTTACATCTGTATGATCTACTGAACCAATTTAAACAAAATTTGATCAAAATGTAAAAGACATCGATTATTCCCAATCTGTGAGTTCGGTTGAGATACATACAGTATCAATATCGGCAGGATGCTGGCCAACTTGATATAGATACTCGTTGCACATTTGGCAGAGTAAATGTAAATTGAATTAATTGACCATTAATTATATTTATATACATTTATATTCTGCCAATAAGTGCGTGTCACAAAATTGCTAATATTGCTAACAGACGAACGGACAGACAGACAGGGTATATCGACTTGGCTGTTGATGCTGATTCCTTTTACCGTTACATAGCCCTCCAGGGTGTAAAAAATACGAAGATGATGGAAAAAATGCGAGGTCAGTTTTCGCAATAATCTAACAAAAACACTAACACAGAAATAATAAAAGCAACAAAAGTTTAATAAATAATTTTATTTTTTGGTTATTTGAGCTACTAAAGGGAATAACAAAAACAAATCAAAGTCCCCTTCCGTCGGTTAAATTTGATAGAAATGTATCTCAAAACTTTTTCAAAAAATTTCAGATTCAAGTTGAAGTTTTTGTAAAATAGTACATTTAACTATAAACACTGTGTCTATTTAAACATTTATTCAAGCAGACAGACGGACATGGCTATATCGACTCGGCTGTTGATGCTGATCAAGAATATATACACTTTATGGGATCGGATATGTTTTTTTCTGCCTGTTACATACATCACACAAAACAATTATACCCTTTATGACCATTTTCAATGGGAACAGGGTAAAAAAAATAGCTTAACTCAATTGGATAGCGACTGTCGAGTCGACTTGGCGACTTGATAAGCAAAAGGAAACTTACGATTAAGCTTAATTAATAAGTTGGGCAGATAGATTTATGTCACCAGTGAATACGGGAACAGCTCAAACTCAAACTCATGCATATGCACAGCCCACACAGCCTTTGACTGTGTGAGTTTCACGTGTGCTTTTCTTTTTATCAAATGTCTCGTCGCCTCGTTTAGTGGCACTCAGGGTTAAGAATAGCTTACGGGTGGAAAAAAACAAACAAATCAGACTATGCTTAATTGCAACTTAATTGCCTCATTTGCATAGATCTGGTGTGAGATGAGTTTAACAAGCTGATGGAAAATTTAAAATTTAATATAAAAAAAAAATAAATGATTTTAATAAAGTTTGATTATTTTTGATAAGAAACATAACTTTTGTTGACTGGTGCAAGTATCCCAAAGACTTTCGCTCCTGTTGAGAGCGACAGGACTCAGTGTGTTCTCTGTATTCGACCGCGCTCAAAAGCTCCCAAAAAGCTTACCGGGCACTAGCCGAGGTGCTGCGACTGTGGCTGTGATTATTGCTGTGGCTGCGACTGCGACTGCGAGCTCGGCTGTGGCTAGCTGACAGACCGAGCACACATCTGTTCATTCGTGCCACATTTGTCGTGCAAGCTGCGTCTTCAGTTCCAGTTGTCTGTCGCCTGTTGTCGCTGTGACGTTCTCGTTGTCAACTAGCGCCGTTTTCGCTTGTTTTTTGCACAAGCACAAATCAAAAAGTGCTGGAAAAAATTCAGAGTATAAAGAAAAGAACAGAACAGAACACACAAACAGATAACAATCAAATCGGTGCAAATCATTTCAGTTCGTGGCAATTAAAAAAAGGAATACAATTGAATTCAACAAGAAAATCAAATTGTTGATATAATAATAATTTTTGCAAGAACTTGAATATTCAACGAGTGCGCTTGTCCAGTGTTTTTAAATCGTTAAATATAACAGAATTTATATTATTCAATTTAAGAGAAAATGCAGTACATTTATGTGATTAGCGCGCTAATTTTGGCAATTGCTGTGCAGCAAGGTAAAATGAAAAAAAACAAAAAAAATACAAAATTTGAACGACTAATATAAATATAAGCAGAGCCCCCAATTTAAATTTCAAGTCCCCTAACAAAAATGGGAAATCTGCCTCAACGCTTACGATTACATAATGCGTATGCCATGGAGCGAGAGAGAGAGACGGAGAGAGGCAGAGAAAAACAGAGAGCGAGGTTAGAGTGGAAGTTTTAGCTTGGTCCTGTTTTGGCCCAAAAAGAGAGCACGCCACCACCCTGACGCCGTGACGCCTCGACACCAGCCAGTGCCGGCCACAATGGCGCCTTTTTGGCCACAGATCTTTGGAGCACAGTCACCCCAGACTCGCAGACTGTCAGCCTTCATTCCATAGATCTATTTTATGTTAGCTATAGTTAGTCTTTAGTTTGTTCCCCTTAGACTTCCTTCTTTTATATACAACTAAATGACATTTAAATAATTGGCATCTAAACTATTCATATCCCATTAACATATTGTATATACAATCCGCTTCTCATATAAATTTGTAGACAGCGAGAAAGAGAGCGAATGCCAAGTAATCCCTATCTCAATTCGCAGTTTTCCTTCCTGCCTTTAACTGGGTGACCTGCGTGTGTATGCATGCGTGCATGTATGCATGTGTGTGTATGTGTGTATGGGAATGTAGGACATGCGCACTCTCGCGCTCCATTTGCCCTGCCTGTCATTTGGTTAACAGGCTTGGGGCCAATTGCAACAATCCCCACCGCCCAGCTGCTCTCAAGTCGCCAAGTCGACGCACTTATATAAAAAAAAGACCTTTATTAATAGGACTTAAGGAAACCATTTAGCTATGACATATTTATTTATGTATACTCATTGTGTTTGCATTTATTGTACATCTAAATGAATCATTTTACAAGCAATGCAATCAGTACAATTTCATCGGTATTTATTAACTTCAATAAAATCTGATTCGCAATAAGAACTCGTCAATAGAAAAGTCTTAGGTCCGTTTTTTCAATGTCCAAATATGGTGTTTGATAACTATTGAAAATATATTTTGACGTAAAAAGTATAGAAATTACTGTCAAATTTTAAATTATATCTTAGATACAGTTTATATGTGAAACAATAGAAAAAAGTTCTGCAGAATATAAAATTAGTAAATTTACATGTTATAAAAGGGTTTCTCTCTTGTTTCGTACTTTAAGGATGTAGATTTGTCACTTAATAGTATCAATATATTTCAATCAAAAACGTCTTCTATCCATTTCGAAATCCTTTTCAAAAGTATCAAGTATCTCCACAAGCCGAACAGGTTTATTTAAACAACACTTAAAGCAAAGTACTTGATAAATCGATCTCTTTTCAAAAATGTCATAAAAATCAGATAGATAAAGGATAATCCTTTTTCGATAAGACTATTAGACTAATTACTATTACTCGATATTTATAGGGTATATTCAAAGAACTGAAGAACGACTGAAAGCCTTTGCTCTGGTTCCTCCCCTCTGCGGGCAATGAGAGTTCGTTGTCTTAGATATTGTTCATTGTCTCAGAGAGCACTCCACGACAATGTGCATCATGTAACCCAGTTGGGAGTGGGGAGAATGGGGAGCTGTTGTGTGAGGAAATTAGCCGGTTGCAAAGTTATTAAAGTCCATTAGCAAGTAAAGGCCGATGGAAGCACACGGAGATTGGTTCTAATTAGCAGTCGACTTTAAAGAGTCTAACAGGCGGACTCTAATGGAGGCGTCGCTTCCATCGAGTCTATTGGACCATCGACTGCAATGTGCCATTTTTGGCACAGCGTGATGCAAAAGCGCATATCAATTGCATAATAAAGTGTACTTTATAGTGTACTGATAGGACAGTATCCGGGTGGGTTGTGGGGGTTATAGTTAATAAAAAAAATGTATGTACAAGTAGATTTTTGTCAGAGTATTTGAATGAAATTAAATAATGCGAATCTCGTGTCGCGCACGACCTTAAATTCAATTTAGCTAAGTCAACGTCTCAATCTAAAGCTCAATGTAGCTTCTAATATTTGTTTACACTTGTTTGTTCTCTTTCTTTTCCATTTGTTTAACAATTAAGGTTAAGCGTATGCGAGTAGCTTAAGTAAATATGAATGGAAATTTTATTTTCAGGATAATGTGGGTTGCCTTGTCATATTTGATATTGAATTAAATTAGTAGAAGAGTCTATAGTCAAGCAAACTAGACTTTAGAGGACCCTTTACTTAATCTTTCTCTTTTTTAAACAACTATAGAGTTTTTTATTCAATAGTGTTTAAATTTTAAAAATTCACAGTGCTATAGTTCCCATTATCATTGTTGAAATCTTTGCCGGAAAAAAAACCAAGATTTCAAATATTTTGTATGAAGCTTCATATACATTTTTTCATATCTGGCTGTTGTAACAGACAAAGTTGGCAACAGTTCTTATAATTAAGATGTAGCTTTGTAATTTTTAGAGAAATTATAAAATAAACTTGATATTTATGTTTTTGGCTTTTGTACTCGTTTACTGATAAAAAAAAAAATCTTTCAGTATAAAAATGTCTGTCTTAAAACTAAGAGCTTTTCAGAAAACTCGTGTCTAAAAACCAAATTGTTTTGATGAATATAGTTAAAAAGAGAGAAAATATCTTTATTGTATGCTTTCTTTTTAAAATATAAATTGGCCTTTTTTTGGTCTCAATAACGAATATTTAAATTGAATTATTTTGCAGGTGCTGCCATCAAGTGTTTTGTCTGCAACAGCCACAAAGATGCCAATTGTGCGCTGGACATACCGCCCGAGAATTTGCTCAAGGACTGCCAGGAGGATTACTCGACGCGCGGCAAGGGCATACCCACTTATTGTCGCAAGATCACACAGATCATTGAGTTCTCCGTGAACAGCCGTAAGTATTGGAACCAAATAATATAACCATCAGATCAGATAGAAATGTAAAATATAAAATCTAAATTTCTGCTTTGCAGTGCCACCAGATAGTCGTGTGATACGCACCTGCGGTTTCCTGAACCAAACATCGACCAACTATTGCTATTCACGTGCCGGCTTTGGTGGCCGACAGGTGGTCTGCTCCTGTGATACGGACAACTGCAATGGCGCCTCGGCACTGAGCGGCATCTCTGCCCTGGGAATGGTTGGCGCCGTTGGCCTCCTTATGGCCGCCTGCCAGTGGCTGCAGCGTTAAGCGCCAGGCGTTATTATGCCGCTTCAGTTGTTTTACTTTTCCTTATGTTCTTCTGTTTTATGTCAGCTCACTTCACCATGCTCCTCCTCTAAGTTCTCTGTATTCCCAAGCAGCACTTTCAACATGATCAACTAACAAATCTCTGCTACAGCCGCTGGTAAGCATTCATCTCTCAACTTGAAACGGACTTGAGCCTAACTAATAGATTCTATCTTGCAGTTCAGTTCCAGCCTCATTTATCTCAAATGTCTCAATGTCAAATGGCAAAAGCTTTACGAAAATACACATAGATATTTGAATGGTTCTTTAATTGTATATAAAAGAAAAGAAACAAAGAAATAATTGCGCTAAAGCAACAATTGGCCAATAAAATTATCCCCTAACAATAATATGAATTTTGAAACTAAAGTATTAAACAATAAACAATAAAAAAAAAACCAAAACAACTAAAACCTACCGCAATTAAACAACAAGTATTTAAAGCCCCCCTATAAAAGTAATTGATTAAATAAATTAATAAACGTTATAGTTAATAAGGCAATAAAAATAATATAAAGAAACCTTTAACGAAACTTAGTAGTACATACGAGTATATAAAATAAATGTTAACATTTTTTTCTGAGTTCCCTTTTTTATTTTCATAAGAAAATTTTCTAACAAAGAAACGAAAGCTTAACAAAAAGTATTTAACATCAACAAGATTGCTAAACAATTTCATAAATATAAAATTCTATTAGAAAAATTGATAAAGATATAGAAAAAAAAAAGAATCGTCAAACTGAATGGAATCCCAATTGAAAAAAAAACCCCCCATCTAGGCTAAGTTGAACACGCTTCAAGGACACCGCCAGAGGCCAAGCGATAACCACGCCCCATTCATATTGCACAAACACGAAGAACACTCGTTGTAACCAACTGCCAAAAACAAAAACAAATACAACAAAGAACGAAAGGAAAAACTTTGAAATATTAAACCATCAACCTGTTTGCACCACAAGTTATGATATGGAATTGGCACCCGTAAAGGATTCAATTAAATGGGAAGACCAAGCTGTGTCCAACAACATTTTAGTTCAAATTGTAAGCCACTTTGCAGGAAAAAAAACACACGTTTAGAGTGACCATTTTTTAGTTAAGAATCTCCTCTTAAATGCAATAATTATAATGCAATAAAATTGTAAAATGTTTGAGCAAAAAACAATAAATATGAATTAAAAAAATAATAAATACAAATTACTTTTACTATCATAAAGATTGCAATAAATTACTGATTGATTTACAGAGCAGAAATTTGTCCACCCTTGGAAAATAACTGGATTCCTTATGCCGGGTTTACACTGCGTCACATACTGTCACAGCTTACAGTCACAGGACCTGTGTGCTCCATCTGGAACCTTAGCATACAATAAATTCTAGTAAATCGTAAAGCTTAATTGCATATTTCTCGAGCCTATCGGATTTTGATGCCATAGATGCAGAACTGTCGAATTGTGGCAATGCTTTGTGACAGTCTGTGACGCAGTGTGAACCCGGCTTTACATTACATACATTTGTCATTTGTGTGAAGATGTTTATACTTTAACATTAAATTTACATTTACAATAGAAGCGATTCAATGTTAGGCGATGGTGGCAGTAAAAGGCATTCCCTCATTTGCCTATTTGTCCGCATGCACCACTCGCTTTAGCGCCAAGTAACAACGTTTGGTGGACAGCTCGTGGTAGCCCACAGGGCCACGTTCACAGTCAGCGCAGACCAGAAACTTGCGCCCGTCGACGGTGTGGGAAAAGCCAATGTTCTCAAATGTCATCATATCATCGATCTGCCAGAAATGTTGCAGTGTCTCTGTGTTCAGTGACTCCGCTTTGCTGTCTTGCTTCTGAACCATTAGCGGCACTTCTATCTGGCAAAATTTAGAGGGTGTTAGCAATAGTTATTGGTCATACATTCTCCGGATGCGGGCACAAAACTTACTTCCTGCTCACAATATTTTCCGTCCAGCGCTTTTAGCATAAAACTTTTGCAAAACTGGCAGCGCACATTTGTCTTATTACGATTATTTTCAATTTGCTCTACAAAATTAGCTTCCTCTGTCATTTTATTCCCTTTTTTCTTTGACAATATTTTTGTTTTGGGGAAGAAAAGTAAATCGTGAGCACGGTTGCCACAATTGGCGTTTACGTTGGCGCAATGGCACTTATTTTTTCGAATTGGCTGACTTTTTCATCAGTTTTAGATTAGATGTTGCAAATGTTTACACGTGCGCACATAAACTTGCTTGTTTTTCTTGTCCGCGCTTTCCGCTCGTTCCGCGCACGTCACACTCACTTTTTCTACTAAAACTTAAACACGAAAGAAGAGGGAATGACAGAAAAGGCGGTAAGGCAAGATAGCCGCACCAGTCACTCCAGTGTGCTGCAAAGCACGCTCTCTCGCTCTCGCTAAACGCAAAACGTTTTCTGTGTATCTACTTGCTATGTTAGCGCCTGTTCTGCGCGCCTGGGACTCCAGAAAAAATTCTCCCGCAATCCAATATCAATTTGTTGACATGGCCGAAAAAGTCAACTTTTTTGTTTTTTGAGCTAGAGCTTTGAAATTTGTGTCAGAGATATATAGAATTTTTCTCGATTTATTGATATTTGTTGTTTCTCAAATTTCCTGTTATTTCTCAATGTTTTTGGGGTTTTTTCTCGATTTTGCCACCAAAACCAATTTATAAATAAAGTTAATTATTTTACCTAATTTTGGATTTTGTTGTTTTTTTGAAATTGTTTCTCAATTTTTTTAAATTAATTTTTGAAAATTTCAGGTTTTTCCATTTCAAATTTAGCGCGCAGCTAAATCGGGCTGCCACTCGGGCAGCTTAACAGAGCATATTAACAGAGAAGAGTGCCAGCACTGTTGGCCCAACAGTGCCAGCACAGGTAGTGTTATACTGGTTAACAGTGCAATTGGCAGCACGGACCAGAGCACTGTTAATGTACACTGTTAATACAGTAGCGCAATGTTACTAACATTCATCGCTTTTTTAGTGAATTTGGCTCATTTTTTGTTTGTTTTTGGCAACCGTGAGTTCTTGCAATGAGTTTAACAGACAGTGTTGCCAATTAAGCTATTTTCCCGCTAGATTTAGAGGGTTGCAATTTGCAAATGCGGGATGAATTGTAAAATAGCGGGCAGCGGGAATTATAGCCATTTTCCAAGCGAAATTGGCGTAAAATTTTTTGATCTGCAAAAAAGTCATTTTTTTGCCTATTTGGAATTGTTGTGCGGAACCAAAAAACCAGGTTAAATCAATAAAAATATCGTTCAACTAGTCTAGCGTTTTTCTTAGCTACCAGCAAAATTTTCTGGCCATTTCCAGTTTTTTTCAAAGGCAAGTTTAACTTTTTCATGACCCGAAGAGTTGGCAACACTTTTAACAGGGCAAATTAACATTTCCATAAAACTAATAACAGTGGCAATCGATAACAGCCGGTCAACACACTTGCAACGTGATAATTGTCAAGCAACTCTCGAGTTATCGATTGCTTGGAATCGTTATTATTTAAATATTCAAAGTAAAAAGCTCTTATAATTTTAATTGTGTGAACTGTTAAGTTTAAATTAAATTAATGGGAGAGATCAAACATTATTGTAAAGCGATTAACTCATTCTAAAACTGTCTTATTAGTTAAATGCTCAGCTGTATGTGTCCGTTAGTTAACTTTTGAATGTGTAAATGACGTTAAGGCTTATTGTACCGACCCTATCGATATCCTTCGGCCGATATTTGCCTCATCACGTTACGACGGCGCTTTTGTGCCGTTTTTACCGTTGCTCTTTTTGTCCGTGTCAAAAATTTGATTCGGTCGGACAACTTGCTCGGTGAAAATTATTATTTTTTTTATTTTTTCAATCTTACAATTTTCAGTTCTTTTCTTCTGTACTAAAGTGATTGACTAGCTGACAATGCACAGCTAAAAGGGACAAGATCTGACAGAAAACTAACCTTTCAATTAATTAGTTCGCTTTGCAGTTGTTGCATTTCAATTTGACACCATGAATAACGGCACCAATGCGCCACTGTATCACATGCCAGCCATGGCCGTGGAGTCGCACGGCGTCCAGCAGTCGATGTTCCAGCAGCGCACGTATGTGGACCGCAGTCGCATGGCCGTCACCACCGACGTCTATGTGCAGGAGCATGTGTCGCAGAGCTCCTGCTCCTGGTCGATGAGTTCGCCGCATGTGCACGTGCGTGCTCCGGTTTACTTGCAAACCAACCGTGCTCCCTATACCATGGGTAACAATCCCTGTCCCCCAGCGGCAGCGCAGGGAGCACAGCCAACACCAGGCCGATTTGGCTACATGTCCGTGCCGGGCAGTGTCCAGTATTATGCCGCCAGTTCGGGTAAGTGTGATTAAGCTAAGATTCGGATTGTGATTGCAGCTGCCTTTGATTGCAGCTTCCATGAATGCCTATGGGCAAATGTACATGCAGCATTCGTCGTCCTCCGCCAACGTTGGCGGCGTCTATGTGCCGCCGTATCACTCGATGCCGTCGCGCACCAAGGAGACGGCTAGTCAGACTTTGGCGCACATCAAGCGCAGCTGCGATGCAGCCACCCAGACCGATCTCATTGGCGATGCGCCGCCCATGCGGAAACTGAATGTCAGCGACAGGTAAGTGCACTTCCCATACGGTCATAATCCTTACCCCCAAGCTTGCTTAATTTCTTAAAGTAAGGAGTCCAGCAATAGCTCGCTGGATAGCTCGGAGATTCAGGGTATTCAGCAGGGCGAGCTTCGCAACTCGGAGGTGACGTTGCCAGTGCAGCGTCTCCAGGACATCACACGCATTGCGCTGCAGGGCAGCGACATTGCCGAGCGTCTGGCCAATGCGCATCGCCAGCGTCCCTGTTTCAAGAAGATGGACACGCTGTGCGCTCGCCTCAAACAGGATCTGCTGCGTCCGGATGGTGTGCTGCCCAACATCAACTCTCAGGGCATTGCCTGGGCCGTCAAGGACTTTATTTTTGTGTTCACTCGCATTGTCAATTCGTGGGTCATACTCAAGGGATATGTGTACAATACTCCCGAGGGTCTGAACAAGATCAAGGACGAGCTGCCGGACGGCTTTATGGCCGCCTTCGATTGCTGGCAGATCAGCACACTCACTCTGGTGGACATGATCATCAAGTCGTTTGTCAATCTCGATTGCATGCTGCAGAAGCAGAAGAACAGTTTCTCCAAGCCGGACCTGAACAACTGGAGCAGCAACGGCAACAGCAGCGATTCCAATTCCAGCAACAAGACCCTTAATGGCACTGAAATCACGCCCGACATCGAAACTGGGCGTGGCCCCAGCGCGTACAGCACGCCGCGGGGTAACTTGAAAAATACTGTTGTTGGCGACGCCTTGGACAACAGTTTCAGTGGTTCGCCGGAGCAGTTGAATCCCATTGGCATGGACAGCAAGCCAATGGCCAGCAAGAATTTAAATTATTTGTATACGATGGTTCAGGATTCGGAGGAGGCACAGCGCTGTGTTAATGCCAATGGCACTTATCTAAAAACTGGAACATATACGCCGCTCATGAAGGACGCCAATCAAGTGGAACAGAAGCCACAGACGCCACCAAAGAGCATGCCCATGGTCTGGATGCAGTCAGTCTCAGGAAATAATTCCAGGAACAGTCCCTGCCAGCCGGCACAGCAGTCAATGGAGCCATCCAAGACGGTACTCAAGAGCCCAGCTCCAAAACTGAAGGCCCAGTGTCGCCACAACGATGTCAAGCCCTACACGACCCCAATGAGTCTGGTGGGTCGCGAGATGGCGCGCAAATTGTTTGAGCTGAGCAATCGCATCATGCAGATGCAGAGCATCGATCGTTTCTTTCAAAAACAGTTTACACTCAACTATGTAGGTGTTAACGCAATATCTCTTGCTCTTCTTATCTCATCCAATTACCATTGCAGTATCCGTATTTCTATGAGCGTTGGCAGCACGAGTTCATCGATGTGCGTGCCATCATATTGAAGTGTGAGAGCGCCACGTATCAGCATGTCTTCCAGGCCATTCACGATCTGCGACGCATTGTATTCCTGGTGCGCAGCGATCTCAAGGTATTATCAATCTAGCTTTGTAAATACAGTAGCAGACAGAGAAAACCGTACACCAAAGAAGTGCGGTTTTTGGAGTTTTTTTAATGTGTTTATTTATTAGAATATAAGAAAAACGTATGAGGCCTAGGAACCGTTTGAATGATACAAAACTCTCCTTAAGTTCCCATTGAAATTTTCGAACTTTTGCAAAAGTCGACTTTTTAAACTTTTTTCCTCGGGCTCCAACAAAAAATGTTTGGATCCAAAAAAATTCTTCAAACAATTTTATTAGTGACTGATCTCTTCGCTAGTATTTTTTTTATGATTTTTTGAAAAATTGTCCCTTAAGCTTTTTTTTTGTATGAAAAGGATGAAAAAGGGGTTAAAATAGTCATTATTAGCAATTTTCAAAAAATCATAAAAAATACTAGCGAAAAGATTTTTGAAATTTGCAGTCACTAATAGAATTGTTTGAAGAATTTTTTTGCATCCAAACATTTTTGTTGGAGCCCGCGGAAAAAACTTTAAAAAGTCGACTTTTTCAAAAATTCTAAATATTTGATGAGTACTTGAGGAAAGTTTTGTATCATTCAAAAGGTTCCTAGGCCTCATACGTTTTTCCTATGATCTAATCAATAAACACTTTAAAAGAAAATCCAAAAACGCGCCCTTTTATGGTGTCAGGTTTTCTTTGTCCGCTACTGTATACATCTTGATTTATTCACATATGTATATACATTAGGGTGTCCCTTATTTGGTCAAAGTCAATATTTTTAAACGCATACGGGCTAGTTCTGTTCATTAGGTCCTAAAGCACTAAGAAATAAATTTTTACCTCAATCGGAGTATGATAACCCGTGCCGACTTGGATCGGAAAATTTAAAGAATATATGGGACAAAAAAAAAATTTTTTATTTTTTTTTAATTTTTTATTTTTGTATTTTGTTTATTAGGTCCTAAAGAACTCAAAATGAAGTTTTCACCTTAATCGGAGTACGATAACCCATTCAAATTTGCATCAAAACATGAAAAATCATCGAAAAATTTATAATCAGTGTTAAAATACTGTTTTTTCATGTTTCGATGCAAATTTGAATGGGTTATCGTACTCCGATTAAGGTGAAAACTTCATTTTGAGTTCTTTAGAACCTAATAAGCAAAATAAAAAAATAAAAAATTAAAAAAATAAAAAAAAATTTTTTTTGTCCCATATATTCTTTAAATTTTCCGATCCAAGTCGGCACGGGTTATCATACTCCGATTGAGGTAAAAATTTATTTCTGAGTGCTTTAGGACCTAATGAACAGAACTAGCCCGTATGCGTTTAAAAATATTGACTTTGACCAAATAAGGGACACCCTAATATACATACACACTTTTACTTCGTACAAACTTTTACTTATAATCCTTTGCTGCGTTTTAGCCGCCGGACTGCGTAACCACGTCAAGGTATTAGTATGAGTTTGCCACAGATATGAACTAATGTACTAATCACTGGTCTCATTTGGGCACTAATCTCATAACACGACTAACAAGTCTAATCAATTTAGATACCATCATCTAACACATCGCACACTATTCGTGTGATTTACTTTAATTTTCTACAAATTTACTAATAATGTTTATCATTTTGACAGGATCATACTAATATGGATTTGCGTCTTTATACAGCCCTCTATGAGCGCTCCATTATCGAGATGCTGTCCAAGCCGCCCTATCAGATCCAGCAGTTCGAGCATATCACTGGACGTCCCGGCGAGAAGCTTTTCCACTCCGACATATAAACTGTTTATTTTTTTTTTAATCCTTTTGAATCTATTTTTTTTAACGCTTCCCATATCAAAGGGATCCACTCTTCATAGTTTTTATTTCAAAGTAATTAGCTTATTAATTTTTTCATAATTACTTAGCTCGTTAATTTGCAATACCAATCGTAGGATAATTATTAAAACAGCATGGGCCTTAAAGCTGAACTCACTGTTTCGGCTTTACGCAATGTGATATTATTATTATTCCATCTTAAATTTTTTTAGAACACATCTTACACTGATTAATTTTTTTGTTGGCACAATTTTAAAAGCAATCTTCATGTCAGTTACGAAAGTTTTAAAGCACTAGTTAATTAAAATCACATCGTTTTATAGAAACAAATTATGAACTAGAACTGAAATAGCTTGGAATTTTAAAATATCACATTTAAAATATCTTTAGGCATTTTTTCAAATATATTCAAATACACAATTAAAATAAGTAATGTTCGAATCCGAAATATCTTGAAATTTTAAAATAGCACAAACAAAATTTACGAAATATTTGATTGTATTGTTAGTATTAGTTTAGATTTGTATATCCCAAATAATTATATTCATTTTGTATTATCTCGCCATAATTCACTTTCACACAAAACACAAATGCATACCCCAAAATGACGATAATTGATCACAAATTTTATTATTTCAATGTAATTGTTTGTTTACATTTAGTAACCCAAATTGTAATATTAATCTTATGTAATCTCTTCATCTTCCAAAAAGTAAAGAGAATTCAAAAGATTTAGCTGATTTTAAAATGTTAAATTTTAAAATTTCAAACTTAAAATATCTTTAGGCTAGTTTTTTTTATCGCATTCATTTAGTTTTATATAATCTATGTAATATTACACATGCACATAAGTACACAATTAAAATATGTAATGTAAATCCCAAATATCTTGAAATTTTGAAATAACACAAACAAAATTTCCGAAATATTTGATTGTATTGTAAGTACTATTATTCATTTTGTATCATCTCGCCATAGTTCACTTTCACAAAAAAACACAAATGCACACCGCAAAATGATGATAATTGATCACAAATTTTAATATTTCAATGTAATAGTTTGTTTACATTTTAGTTACCCAAATTGTAATATTAATCCATTGTAATCTCTTCATCGTCCAAAAAGTAAAGAGAATTCAAATGATTTAGCTGATTTTAAAATGTAATATTTTTGGTAAAGAGTTAAGAACTATTAACTAGAAATAGTATACATACATTAAAAAAAACAAATTATGTAAACAATAAATACACAGTTCCATTCAAATTGAATATTTACAACGACAACTACTAATCGACTTTCGCAAAGTCCTCCAAACTGATGTCCTGCGCCCGGAGCATGCCATGGAATATTGTGGACTCATCGGCTGCCAGCTCCTGTGGCTTTCCCTGCTCACAGATGCGTCCATTGTCCAGCACAAGTATGCGATCCATGGCCTGCAGGCCACGCAGTCGATGGGCAATGAAGATCAGGGTGCAGCGTTTAAACGCATTGCGCAGCGCCTGCTGCATGCACAGATCCGACTCATCGTCCAGCGAGGAGGTGCCCTCGTCAATGCAAATGACCTTGGCATTCTTGAGAAGTGCCCGCGCGAGGCACAACAACTGACGCTGTCCGGCCGACAAATTGTTGCCACAACGCTCCACACGGCCATCTAATCCGCCCAGTTGTTGTACGAGCAAAGTGGCTGCCGCCGAGTTCTTGATGGCATGCCAAATCTCAGAGTCATAATATCTATGACCAGGATCCAGATTTTCACGCACAGTGCCTACAAAACAGAAGGAGATTAACTAATCGGAATGTCAACAAGTTTGAGGAGTATAATACCTTCAAAGAGAAAAGGCTCCTGTGTGATGACGCCAACTCGTTCTCGCAGCACACTCAGTGCCAGTGTCTTCAGATTCATCTGGTCGAGGTATATCTCACCCTGGGATATGGGTGCAACACGCAGCAAGGCTGCCAGCACCGAGCTCTTGCCGGCTCCAGTGCGTCCGACGATGCCGATGCGTTCAAACGCCTCCGTTTCAAAGCTGATGCCTCGCAGCGCCGGCGACAGATGTTCCCTGTAGCTGAGCTGAACCCGTTTAAAGCTGAGCACACCTTGTGTGGGCCAACCAAAGGGCGGATCTGCACTGCCATCGGCATTCTGTTCCGGTTCCAGCTGCAGATACTGATCCACACGTTCAACGGCCACAAGCTCCTGCTCGGTTTCGGCCACGGCATGCAGAAGACCGTCCAGTTGGCCAGTAATTGACAATGCATACGATATGCAGAGTCCCACTAGGCCAGGATTCGTTGTATGCGATGCCGTTATAGCTGCCAGCAAACCAGCACCGCCCACCAGCAGTGCACCCAACATCTGGAGACGTAGGGCCAACCATTGTTGGGCTGCGGCTGCTGAAAGTTGCGCCTTAATGCTCTCCTCCAGCTTGCCCTGGAAGTCACGCTGAAACCGGGCACTTGCCCGCATGCTCCGGATTGTGGATAATCCCTGCAAGGTCTCCGTAAAGTGTGTATACAGCGGCGACATGGCGTTGCTCGACAATCGTTTAATATCCCGCGAGGCATGACGATAACGTTGCTGTAAATTTAAGTAGATCGGCACCATGGGTATAACGACCAATCCCAGCCAGGGCATGGCATACAGGCTGACACACAAGGCGCCCACCAAGCCAGCCAATTGGGCCAGCAGAATGTTCACTATAAATGGCAGCGAATCATCCACGGTGTTGGTGTCCGACGAGAAGCGATTGAGGATGCGACCCACCGATGTCACATCGAAGAAATTAAACTTGGCCTGTCAAAGGTATACAATTAATATAGGAATTGCTGCTGTTGTATAAGATGAACAGCGACTCACAAACATGACGCGCTTGAGCAGCTGCTCGTGCAGATAGATGGCCGCCTTGATGCCGGCGAAGGCAAAGAGAAAGGCGCGCGTTAAGGTCACCACCGAATTCGTCACCGCAATTGCCGCAAAGATGCCCAAATAGAAGCCAGTGGTATGAGCCGAATCGTCACTCTCATTGCCAGGTCGCATAAGCACATGCTGCAGTGTTGTGTCATTGGAATGTCCATCGAGAGTCGTCTCGGTGACCCAGTGTGCCAACCAGGTGTCACTTAAGTTCCGCGTCAGCTGCATGAGCAGCACAAAGAGCAGCACAGTGAGTGCCAACGGAGCTGTGACAGCACGCCAATAGCAGGTGAACACATTGCCAGCGAGATGGCCATATTCACGGGATTCCTCCAGCAGCAGGCTATCCACACTCTTCTTATCCTCATCCGCCGCATTGGGCAACTCCACGGAGCACAGACGCATGTCCAGCGATTCGCCAGGCGATTCCTCATCGAGACTCAGGTCAATGCTCTCGGTCATGTAGTCACTGGGACACAGGTGGCCATCCTTGACATGCAGAATCTGATTGGCATGGAAGAACAACTGTGTGCTGCGTGTGACCACGATGCGCGTCTTCTGCTTCAGCAAGCCCAGCAGACAGTGGCGTATGATGTGCTTGGACACATGGGCATCCAGTGCAGAGAGTACATCGTCCAGCAGATAAACTGAAAGTGCAAGATATCAATTAAAACTCAAATGATAAATGTATGTAAAGCAATTAATTCTGACTGGTGAGCTAGATGGCTGAAATTGGCATTGTAGTTTCGTTTTAATTAAAGGGTTTGTACCAAGAAAATTTGTTGATAAACATGGTACCTCATACGAATTCCGAAACTTTTTTAAGGAAACTTAAAAAAGAAGAAAAAAAACCAATAAAATTTTAGGAAGAAAAAAAAAAGGATTCATAAATTAAGAATTTCAAATAAGTAAAAAATTCAGAATACAAAAATTAGGAAAAAAAAATTTAAAAAATTATCTTTCGTTTTCCTGTCATTGGAGCTAGTCCCGAAAAAAAGAACAATCAAAATATGAAAGAGTAGGCAACCGTCTTAAATCGCTACTCAATACATGCGACCAAAACAAAGATAAAAAAATTTATTTTTTATAAAAGGTGGCCCACAATATAAAAATATGGAGATTTTGAAATAAGTGGTTCGAATAAATATCACATGCGCTGGAAAAGGAACTCTTTTTGCTAATAAATAAAAAATCGCGCGATTTTTAATAAAATATTTTTGATTTCAGCCATTCTAATATTAGTTTTCTAATTTTTCGCAATTTTTGTCTTTCCCAATTTTTGCTTTCCCAATTTTTGACTTCCTAAATTTCGATTACTTAGAACTGTACTCCTAATTTCGGATTCGTAATTTTTTTTATTTGATTCCTAATTTTCGATTCCTAATTTTTTTTCGCGCGATTTTTAATAAAATATTTTTGATTTCGGCTTTTCTAATTTTTGTTTTTCCAAATTTAGCTTTACCAATTTTTGAGTATTCTTAAGAACTTAGTATTCTTAGTATTCCTAAGAACTGTATTCCTAATTTCTGATTCGTAATTTTGGATTCCTAATTATTCGATCCCTAATTTTTTCTTTTCAAAATTTCGCATTCTGAGTAATATTTTTGGACATTCCTATATAGAATCGATAAATTTGGAGTCAACTAACATTCTTTCGCAAGCGTATCGCATACCAGCTCATATACATAGATGTAGATATATCTACATTTAGATATAGCTACTCACCCTTCTTGTCCTGGTAAACGGCGCGTGCCAGCGCGACACGTACCCGCTGTCCGCCGGAGAGAGTGCGTCCGTTTTCGCCCACGCCAATGAGATCGCCGCCAAGAGCGCGTATGTCATCGTTGAGGGCGCAGGCGAAGAGCACCGACTTGTACCACTGCTCGTCAAAGTTGCTGCCCCACACGATGTTGTCGCGTATGGTGGCGCGCTGCAGCCACGGAGATTGCGGCACGTAGCCAAAGCCCGTGGTGAGCTCTTGGACGCAGACCTCGCCGTCGAGACACTGCAGACCGGCGACGATGGCCGTGAGGAAGCTGCTCTTGCCGCCGCCCACAGGTCCCTCGATGCAGATGAGCTGGCCCGCCTGGATGTCCACATTGATGTCCTTCAGTCGGAATTGATGAGCCGTACTGTTGTCGTTGTCGTCCTCCTGTTGCTCGGAATCGTGCACAAAGTGTGCGCATTTCATCTGGAGCACGCTGGCGGTTGTCTCGGCGCCGCCAGTGCCGCGCATTATGGGATTGTAGTAGCTGGAATAATCCAGATTGGGCACATCCATCAGCTGCTGCACACGGCGCAGCGAAACCCACGCCTCGACCAGGCCATTGAGCACCCAGGGAAAGGCATTCAACGGTCCAATGAGCATGTAAAGCAAGGCGACACTCGTGTACGTCGTGGATGCAACTAACGGATTGCCCAGGAGCACAAACAGGCCAAATGTCAGCAGGCACATGAGCACCGGCGTTGTGGCCCAGAAATAAACGCACATGGCATCCAGATACTTGCGCTTCGACAGAAACTTGAGCTCCACATCGCGAAGTTCGCGTATTTTCTTTATAAAAATTGGCTCCCAGGCATTGGACTTGATCTGCTTGGCGCCCTCCATGGTCTCCGTTGTGGCGGACAGACGCGCATCCTTGGCGCTCATCAAACCCGTGGAATAGATGCCAATGCGCTTGGCCAACCAACGATTGACGGGTATCAGCAGAGCGGCAAAGATGACGCCCGCCAAGAAGGCGACGCCCAGCTGCAGATACAGCAGATACAACGTGGTGAACAGCTTGAACGGTATGCTCCAAAAGAAGTGGAAGCTAATGCACGAGTTGACAATGCGATCCGCATCCGTGGACATCAGGTTGAGCATGTCCGGGCGGGATTCGCGCACACCACGCGCCTCCAAGGCCTTGCGGTAGATGCTGTTGATGACGCCCACGCGCATCTTCATGCTGACCATCGCCATGCGCCAGTCAAAGTGGCAGCCACACAGCGCCGACAGCAGCGTCGTTCCAAACAGACCCAGAGCATAATAGTAGGCTCGGTTACCATCCGCTTCGTTCTGCTCTCCGCTGTCCTGCTGCAGGAGTCCGCCGAGCAGCAGTGGTCCAGCAAAGCTGCTGATATCGGCCACCAGGCGCAGCAATCCAATCAAATAGAACTCGAGTCCAAACACCTTGTGCAGTGCTCGGAATAGACTTTGAGATTGAGAGAGCGCCAAGTGGAGACGCTCGCTGAGGCGTGTGATATTGAGTGCATCGGGCAGATCGAACAGATCCTCGATGCGTCGCAGTTTGCCAGCGACGCCTTTGCCGATCAACGGCTGCACCCAGTGGAAAACGAAGCGCGATGGCCAATTGGCCTCGTCCTGGGCATGGCCGAGCAGCGCCTCATTCAACTCAAAGTGAAAGTACGTATAGCGATTGGACAACAGTGCGTCCTGTTCCCGATCCCTCTGATGGGAATTGGCTGTGCTCACGATCGCACTGCCCTTGGGTATCAAGGTGGCGCCATAGCACAGATCGCACAGCAGCGTGGCCAAGCTCCAGGGCCACCACTCGAAGTGGCGACTGGTGCGCAGCCAGACCGCGTCCAGCACGAGAGCCATTAGCCACACCACATTTAAGAGTAAGGAACCACGATGGCTCAAGGGACCATAGTGCCGTGCTGTCATCAGGTAACCTGCAAGGAAAATTCATTAGAAACTCACAATAAATAAACAAGATTTAAAGGATAAATGTGGATAGCCTTGCAGAGCTCTAAGCTCAAATTTCGACTGAGTATTCCTATCAGTGTTGCCAATTTGGCCTTTTTTCGGATAGATTTGTCTGGTTTTTAACTTCTTCAGCCGGAAAAAATCTCAAATAGCTTTTATCCGAAAATCTGGCTATTTTTAGATTCAATTAAATTGAATCCAAAAAGGATTCTATACTGCCAATGTTTAAACTTTTTTAAAAAGGAAACGACATAAGGACGAAAACCCTTTCCCAGTGCACCAAAATTCGCCTCTTAAAATAGGAGAATGTTAAAAGCCTGGCAAATACCTAAAGATGTTAGGCACCATGGGTGAAGTTTAATGACAAAAAAATGCCGTCTTTTTTCTATTTATCCGGAAAATATTCGGCATCGCTGATTCCTATGGCAGTCGGATTTTTATGAAATTAATTCAGTATATATAAGACAATAACATTTGCACAATCTGTAAAATTTGTTGAGATATCATAAAAAAAAGAAGATCTTCTATACAAATTGTTGACTTTTCTGGATCATTTCTATGGCAGCTATATAAGTCAAATTTTAGGAAAATATGCTCAGGATGTATAAGACAATACTTAAACCGATATCTGTTAAATTGGTTGAAATATGTAAGAAAACAATAGCAAAATCGCTTAAGAACTGAGACTTGATTGCATAAAACGAGGCGAAAAGACTCAGACGTCCTTATCATGAAATATATGGGTAATTCTCATTCATTCGTACGCATTCAAAGTGAAATAAAACATATGCCAAAACATTATTTTGTTGTGACAAAAGGAGAAACTTATAGGTATTGATTAGCGCTATAATTGGTGCTAAAGTGGATTTTAGGAAATTGTTCGTTTTCAAGATAATTTAAAAAAACCAATGCATTCGCACGCGACTCAGATAGAAGTCGTTTTTTCGGCGACCAGTTCTAGCACTGATTTCGGCAAAGCGTGAACGTATATTTTGATGCTATTTATTTTGTAATGTAATGTATTCATTTATCTAAAAAATGCTTTTTGTTTGGTTTTAAAATATCAAGTAGTTTTTTTTTAATGTAATTTGAGTCACTGTCGCACGCGACATGTCGCACGTGACATTTTTTTCCACAAAATATTTCTGTTGTTTCTATCTCTCTTTTTTTATATTATATATCGAAATCAGCCCGAAAAACTTATTTAAATTAAACTTTCAATATATTTCTTTGAATTAAAATGGTTTATGTTACAATCTTACTATATTACTTAGTGTAATCGATAGAATACAAACGGTCCATTTTGGAAACCATTTTTTTAGAAAATTGACATAAATATGGAAAAAGTGATTTTATTCCAATGTAGAATCTATATATACATATATGTATATATATTGAATTTCTTCTAGCGTATATTGCTTAAATAAATAACTTGAATTCATTTTTGGAACATAATTTCCTAAGATGTGAGTTTTTGAGCAATTTTTCGTTTTTAGGCTCGGTTGACATTTCTGGAGAAATGCCCATATATAGTTTTAAAATATATACTTATTTTCTATTAATTGTTATACATTTCTGACACCCTAACGACACTCTCTGCAAGGCAAATAATAAATAAATCTAGTTCAATTAAAGTGCAACTTACCACAGTGAACTACCCACATGATGCACTCGGCACCCACGACAAGCACATCGACGGCATACAAATCGATGCCCGCACGATGGAACACAAATATCTTGGATACGGGCAACAGGGCCAAAATAATACTGAACACCGTGCGCAATGATAATAGCTGCAGTTGAGTTCGATTGCGTGTCACAATTTGTGCGTGATTGCCGAAATTGTAGGCGGATATTGCAGCGAAGATCGAGTAGACGGGAAACTGGAGCAGTGTCTTCTGGAAACATGGCAACAGATCGTTGGTGTCGTTGGCGAACGGTTTCAGGCCCGTCGGGCAGAATTGTGTCCAGTTCCAATTGTAATTTCCATCCATGTCCGACATGATGAAGATTTCCTTTTAACGCTTGCAAGCAAATGAAACCACGGTTATTTTTCTTTTTTTCACGCAGCTGCGTTTGTTAGTCATCATTCGCGATTTCCCCGCAGACCGTAATAAGCGCGCGGGCGGTCGTAAACAGCGATAAACAATGCTCGGTGAAACCCTTTATTGTGTGTAGCTGATTAGCGGTCGCTTCTCTTGTTTATAGTCAACTAAATAAAAACAGCTGGCGCCACAGCCAACAGCTGCAGCGTTCACACTTGAATGGCAATTGTATCGAATATGATACTTATCGATAACATATTAATAATTCAGGCACTGACAAACAGCTAAGAAGAAACATTTGTTTACAAGGTAATTAATTCCGTAAAATGACTCACATTTAATTCCATATACAGGCATGCCACAAAAAACACTAGTGAAAGTGATTTCAGAAAAAAGCAATTCCACTTCGAAAATTTCTCCGTGCCACAGAAGTTCGTGTGATTTAGGTTTTTAAGCATGTTCATCAACCTTTTCGTACTAGGCTACTAGGGTTGGCCCCTTCTCAGATTAAATTTCCCAAGGGTTTGTTTAGCAAATTTTTTAAATTTATCATTGCAGAATATACAATTTTCATTTTATTTCTTATTGAATTTATATAATTCAATTTATTTATATAATAATTGATATTGTTTAGCTTAAAAAAATTTAAAAGTTATTGGCGCGGCAAACAATACAAACTACTAGACAACTCTAAATTCAAAAATTCGGACAAAAAATGTGACATTATTCTCATGGCATCGGATGCCAGTGAATTGAGCGATGATTTCGTCTCACCCAAAATTGTTTAGGTGATTGGACTGTGGCACGGAGAAATGAAATTGACGTGAAATTCAAGTGAAAGAGATTTATGTGGCATGCCTGATAAAAACAGCTGGCGCCACAGCCAACAGCTGCAGCGTTCACACTTGAATGGCAATTGTATCAGTATCGATCGAATTTGATACTTATCGATAACTTATCAATAATTCAGGCACTGACAAAAAGCTAAGAAGAAGCATTTGTTTACAAAGTAATTTAATTTCGTATAAAGATACACATTAAATTCTTTATAAAAACAGCTGGCGCCACAGCCAACAGCTGCAGCGTTCACACTTGAATGGCAATTGTATCAGTATCGATCAAATTTGATACTTATCGATAACTTATCAATAATTCAGGCACTGACAAAAAGTTAAGAAGAAGCATTTGTTTACAAAGTAATTGAATTCCGCATAATGACACAGATTGAGGAAAATGCAGACAGCGAGAGCAAATCCGAAACAGCTGAATTGCCAACACAGCTTGTGGACATATTCAAGGCACTGGCTGAGAATGCCAGCATCGTCTTCAAGTCCCAACAAATCGATGATCCTGAACTGAACCTGTGCGAAAAACAACAAATTGCACAGGATGCGTTTCATAAAAATCGAGAGAACTTTTTGATTCGCTTTGGCAGCTATATGAACGAGCAACAGTTGAGCGATTTTCAGGCCCTGGGCGTCCAGGCGCCCGTCAAGCCCGACGAGAGTCTGGAGGACATTTGCCTGCTCATTGAAGACTTCAAGCGCAAGCTCCACACACGGACGGTGTGCGTCAAGAATAGACGCTATATTGCCATGCAGCAGCTGCTGCAGCAAGGCGAATACTTCAGCGAGCACGAGATGATGCAGCGGGCACCGGAGCTGTACCAGGAGCTGGTCGGCCAGTACCTGACCGAGGCGGAGAAGAAACAACGCGACAGCTACGATGTGCGGAATACGAGTTTCTCTGGCATTCTGATGCACACGCTGGAGCAGAAGCAGCGTGACGAATTGCTGCAACATGTGGAGCCCAGCACGGAGACGGAGACGGAGTCCAGCACAGACTGTGAGGTGCCGGACGCATGTCGCCAGCAATGGGGCGGCTTCGATGATGACGAGCCGGTTGCCTGTTCCACCAGTCGCAATACTGCATCACAAGCTCCAATCAAGCTCAGTACCATAACGACACCCGAGTACTACAATCCGGCGGAACGCGAGCTCCTGCGCAACGAGTTTATGGGTTTGATGAAGGAGCGATTTTTAAGTGGCCAGGACAAGGATTTTGACTACACGGCAGTCGATGACAACGTGCTGCTCGACGACCTAAAGCAAATAGAACGTGATGAGGAGGATGCCTACTTTGACTGCACTGACGATGATGATGATGATGATGATGAGATAGATAAACAGTCGCCCAGTGGCGATGATGGCGAAGACGAGTTGGATGTTTATATGCGGCATCTAAACAGACACCACAGTCTGCAGCATTAGTTTTTATTTTAGCCTTAATCCTAGCATTGTAAGGAGCACAATGACATACACTAGCCAGCAAAACTATGCGTACACACATTTTTTAACTTGAACAGCTATTGTCAGTCAAGTCATTATAGTAAACAAAATATATTTGGAAAGGTCGTTGAAATTCCGTTTGAATGATGCAAAAATTTCCTTAACCCATTAAGTACCCATTGAAAAATTCACAACTTTTATCCTCGATTTTTTCAAAAAATTATTTTGATGCAAAAAAGTTCTTCAAACAATTTTAAAAATAACTTCCAAAACAAAAAATTTCTAAAGTATTTTTGCTAGTATTTTTTTATGATTTTTTGAAAATTGCCATTTAAACCCGTTTTTCCTACTCTTCATACAAAAAGTGGCTTTTTAGCAATTTTCCAAAAATCATAAAAAATACTAGCGAAGAGATTTTTGAAATATTTTTTTTTGCAGTCACTCTTAGAATTGTTTTAACAATTTTTCTACATCAAAATATTTTTTGTAAAAAATCGAGAAAGAGTTGAAAAATTGACTTATTTTTAAAATTCCAAATTTTCAATGGGTTAAGAAAAGTTTTGCATCATTCAAACGTAATTTAAATGACCTTTCCAATTATATATTTTTACAATAGCTATTAAAGATCAAAAAAAGTGTGTACGCATAATTTTTCTGGCGAGTGTAAGTATATTGTCTCGTAAACTTTAGATTAATTCCAGCAGTAAATTGTGGACGTAGTCTATAAAAATCTTGTCAATATAATCGGCTGTTTAGTTGCCATTTTAGTAGTGAACAACTTCGCTCTTTAGAACTAAAATACATGCAAATGAGAAGTGACTATCTGGGCCTGCCACGACCACGCGGAAATCCGCGTCCACGACCACGCAGAACTTTACTGTTTGGCGGCGGACTCTTGGGCCGCAATAATTCGATGCGACTGGTGCAGCCGGTGGCGGGCGCCTCGGCGAAATAGGTCTGATACAGCTCCGAATTGAAGTTGGAGTTGGTCAGCTCGGGTCCGACGGTGAGCCAGCCCGGCCTGATGCTGGAATCGCGGCCAAACAAATGCAAACGACGACGGCCGAGACAGAAATGCTCAATGATGTGAAAGATCTCAATGGGCTTCTCAAAGCTGCCAAATTCCTCCTCCTCCGATATTATCAGATCAATGTCGACGTTGGCATGTATAAAGTCGCCATCACTAGAGCGTCGTACGGTGCCCTTGATCCCCATCAGACAGTGTTCCTTTGTGCGCTGGAAAACGGCCTTGGGAATGGCCTGTTTAGAGTGTCCCGGCTTGTTGATGTTGGTGCGTATCCAGCAAATGTCCTCGCACCGTCGAAAGCCCCATTTCTTGAGGCAATTGCGACCTTGATCTAATCCCTCCGACGAACCACACCACAGGAAGACAAAGGAGCGATGTGCAGCAATCTCGCCAACATCCAAGTCTGCGTGCAGAAAGACATTAGACTTATGCCTGCCAAGATGCTTTAAACCACTTACTTAGAATGTCATCCCAGTTCCAGAAGACTCGGGGCGCTCCTCCGACTGTGGCCACAGCAGGCGCGGCACGAGCATATTCCTCCAGGGGCGGCTCAATCAGTATGACGTCGAATTTGGTGCCCAACGTTTTCACATCCAGTGTCTTAAGATCGGCTTTCAGATACATGGGAGCTGATGCAGTATCCTGGATGAGTTTATCCTTCAGCTTTATCAGCTCTCTCAGTTTGGGATACTCCTCGAAGCGATCGGCCAATCCAACGTCGCGTATAAAGTTTTGTGGCCTCTGGCCCGTGTCCACAAAGTGCTGGCAGTAATCATTGTGCGGATTGGAAGACTGTGTGCCCTTCAGAAACGTTGAGGAATCCCTGTAAATTATCTCATTTGGCGTCTTCTTGGACGACGAAGCGCCGCTTCCGCCTCCGTTTCCCTCCTCCTCGTCCCTCTGTCCGGCGGCATTCAGCTGCCGGCTGCCGCCAACGCCAGCATAGTTGCTGCCATCTTCCGCATTGCCCAGCACTTTTTTCAGCTCATCAACGCTCGACAAGCCAAGCTGCAAATTAAATATTAAATATTTAGCAAAACATGAATCAAAGTCACCAACAACAAAGACGCCTACACACCGTTTGGGCCAAGAGAAGCCTTCGTTTGCGCGAACGCTCTTGCGAGCTCTTTAGGACATCGCTCATGACAAGCTATCACTTATGTATGTTGCACTGTTTACTTAATTACAATTTAATTTAAAATAAAACAAAGGCAAATAAAAATATAGTTGACCAACGCGTCTCGGCAACGCGAGCTAATATCGATAGCACCAAGGCTATCGACTATCGTTATTTTTATCGGCATTTTATAGTGCCAAGAAAGTGATATTTCATGAACCAGCTATTGACTTTTCCGCAAATAACAATTTCTTATTTGTGTTTTAAAATTGATAAATTACTAAATTAAATTTCAACGGTAAATACAATTATTTGGCAATTATCGTTAATCAGCAAACAACGAAAGTGACTGGCTAAAGCAGGCCATCCACAGTCGAATTTGTTTGACGAACTGTTCGTCGAACAAGAATTGCATTTGCCCACTAACTATTTCAAACATTGCTGCAAACATCATTTGTAGAAAATTTTCAGACGATAATCTACCAATCATTGTCATCGTTATTGACCAAATTTAATATAGTCTTCATAGTTTTCACTTGATGTGCCAGACATTTATCTCCAGTATACCCAGCGAAACTCTAAACAGTTTGATGTTTCGCTGGGCCTGTCAGCAGTGCTGCCCATTCTGTTACTTTACTTAACAGCTCTGTTATTTTATTTAGTCATGCGGACACCCGAGCGTAATAAATGTCAAGTTCTTCTTCTTGATTTTACGCCAGTGTTTTTTTTATATGGAGTATTGGGCTTACGCCAGCCCTTTTTTTGAGTTTGCGTACTATGCTTTAAAATTGATAAATTACTAAAATAAATTTCAACGGTGAATACCATTATTTGGCAATTATCGATAATCAGCAAACAACAGAGTTGAATGGCTAACTCAGAAGAAGAAGCGAAACCACGGCTGCCACTTAAAAATATCAGATTGAGCCAAAAACAGACAAAAAATTAGCCAAATTGACTAAAAAAGAGCCAAAACGTTTATTTTTTAGTTCATTTTATTTTTGCATTTAATTAAATAAAAAATATTTCGTTCACAAACATTAAAAGCAATAACACCTTCACATTATCATCTTAATTTAGGGAATATGTTATTAAAACAAAAAAAATATTTATTTTTTAACCTAAAACTATACAAAATAACTAATTCTGAACTGATGCAAAAAAGAGCCAAATCGAAAAATAAAGTGCCATTGCGCCAACAGTGAAAAAATAGAGCCAGTTTTGGCGCAAAAACGCCAATTGCGGCAACCGTGAGCGAAACGTACAGTCTGGCAATATCAACGCACAGGTGCCATTCACAATCAGCTGCATGCTACGCCGCCACCAAAAAAAAGAAAAGATTGTATTGTGTTGAGTTTTGTGATTTGGACTTTTAATAATTGACATTTGTTAAATAAATTACTGCAAAATGAAGCTGCTGCGCAACACGCTGCTGTGCGCGCTCGTTGTGCTCTGCGGCTGCTTGATTTTCGTCGCAGCACAGGGTAAACAGAAGGTATGTAAAACCGCCTGCCCCGATGGCCACGTCACTGCACAGTGACTGCTAAGAAAACGGGCTCTGGAGCCGGCAACATAATTCTTGGAGTGTAAACAATAATATTGATATTTGCAGACGGGTCTCTCTCTATCGGAACGAGTGCAAAACCTGGTGGATATGAACATGAAGAAGCCACTTTTACGTTTCAACGGACAAAAGTTCCGTGAATATGTGAAAAACACGCCGCGCAACTATTCAATGATTGTGATGCTGACGGCGCTGGCGCCGTCCCGCCAGTGCCAGATATGCCGACATGCGCACGACGAGTTCAGCATTGTGGCCAACTCGTACCGCTTCTCGCCCATCTACTCCAACAAGCTCTTCTTCGCCATGGTCGACTTTGACGAGGGCTCCGACGTGTTCCAGATGCTCCGTCTCAATACGGCGCCCGTGTTCATGCACTTCCCGGCCAAAGGCAAGCCAAAGGGTGCCGACACCATGGACATACATCGTGTGGGCTTTGCAGCCGATTCCATAGCCAAGTTTGTGGCCGAGCGCACGGATATCACCATACGCATATTCCGTCCACCAAATTACTCGGGCACTGTGGCCATGATCACGCTGGTGGCTCTGGTGGCCAGCTTCTTGTACATTCGTCGCAACAATCTCGAGTTCCTGTACAACAAGAATCTGTGGGGCGCCATTGCTTTGTTCTTCTGCTTCGCCATGATTTCGGGCCAGATGTGGAATCACATACGTGGACCGCCGCTGGTGCACAAGACGCAGAACGGCGGCGTTGCCTACATCCATGGCTCGTCCCAGGGTCAATTGGTCGTGGAGACCTACATTGTCATGTTCTTAAGTATGAAACGAGTTCTTTGACTTCGGTTAGATTATTAATTGTCTTCTTGCAGATGCGATGATTGTGCTGGGCATGATTCTGCTGATTGAGTCCGGCACGCAGAAGGCGCACAACAGGAATCGTATTATGGCCATGGCCGGTCTGGTGTTGTTAACTGTATTCTTCTCCTTTCTGCTCTCCGTATTCCGCTCCAAGGCGCAGGGCTATCCTTATAGGTAAGTCTAAATTTTACATGCTCTGCTTTTAAACTCATCCCATTCTCGCTTGCAGTTTCTTGTTCAAATAGAATCGACTGAGGCCAACAGGGAAATCAAGTGCGAGTGGATCGTTATTAACGTTTTATAGTTCAAATTAAAAGCAAGCAGCACCAAGTACGAATACTCCGCGTGTGTGTGTAAAACAAGTTTAATAATAAATGCCACTACTAAATTAGAAATTAAAAATGTAAACCTTTAACTAAGTCTTCTAATCACTGCGGACGACAGTCGGCGCTAGTGACGAAAGCAGCACGAAGGGTGCTGCAGGAAATATGGAAAATTAGCTATGACTTTCCGACCAGGTCAGGTTATCTACCGATCGAAAGCTATCAATTTAACTATCAAATGTGCATACTAAAGGGCGATTCAGACGAGCACTTTTTCACCGACACTTTTTGTCAAAAAGAGATTTTTTCGTGTCCGTGTCGCTCACTATCGCTAGCTTTTTGACAAAAAGTGTCGGTGAAAAAGTGCTCGTCTGATCCGGCCTTAAGACTTTTGGAAACTCACCTGGTTCGTGAGATAAGCAGGTGTTAGTGGGATAGTCAAAATTTAAACGATTGGAGCAAATGGGGCCGTTAGATCCTTTTGACATTTTTTTTTTACTATTCTAGTCAAAAATAAGCGTCGAATGACACCTCGATCATCAAAGCTGGCTTAAAAGATAATTAATTTAGAAATTTTTAGTTTCGCTGATATAGCTTAAAAGGGTAACTGAGGACTTGTTCCCGATCAAAAATCTAGAAAAATCGCAAGTTTAGCGGGAAATCGCTAAAACCATCACAGTATCCAAACGATAGAAGCTACGGATATGATCTATATACCGTTGGAAAGGTATTCTGAAGGGCTCTTAGGCACACCTTCAAAGTTTTTTCAAACTACATATCAAAAAGTCAAATTTTTTTTAAAAATAATTTATATGTAAAACTTAATATTATTCGTCACAAAATTGGATATCAGATATTTTGTGGAATGAAAATGGTTTTGTCACTAGAGGTTTTTTTTTTATAAGATATGATCTACAGCAACCAGGGAATGATGGCATGTCTTTGCTCTGGGTACGCCTTGAAGTTGCCCTTGTACCACTGATGTGTGAGCAGCGCATTGATCGTTTGATTGCTGGCAACCCAAATGAATATGAGCTTCCATGTCCGTATGGGCGTAAGCAGATCCGCCAGGCAGTAGTACATGACCACCTCGAAGAACATGTGCGGCGACGAGATGAGATTGAACCAACCGCCTGTGGGCAGCAAATGTTCTTCAGTCTTTACAGTGCCCGTCTTGGCATTCTTCCGCAGATTGACTAGCACCATGTTGCTGGTGTACTGCTGGTGCCAGGCGAACAGAAAGATGAGGATGTAGCTCGCCTGGAGCGGCGTCACGTTGCTGAGCGTGAACGGATCGGGTTTCGAGTCGCGGACAAAGCCCGCTGTGTTGGCCAGCAATGATACAATAGCGCCAAAGTAATGCACATAGCCGACTGCATAGTGGGACAGATTCATTTTGCTCCGCTTGGAGAAGATTTGCACAAAGTTCGTCTCGTAGAAGCGACGCACACACTGCAAACTGAGCAGCAGCGTCGCCAGCAGCGCCGTATTGGAGTCGACCTGCACCTGACGCTGACTCCGTCCGCCGCACATAAAGTCCAGAAATCGGAGCACGAACTCGGGGGCCACATTTTGAGTCCAAATCGCATTGATGATGAAATAAAGCGACAGCAGCGACCAACCAAAGGCAAACACGTAGAAGTGACTGAACCAGGCCTTTGGCACCTCCAGATGGTTGACGAGGGCGTCGCTTTCACCTTTGAAACTGTGCTTGCCATACCGAAACGATTGCCGAATGCCGTTGGGCAAATGAGGCTCCACTAGCGTCATTAGACTGCCCAGTGCGACGATCGTGACGATGAATACGATGAAAATCAATTGAATTACATTGATTTTGTATTGATCGATGAGCTCCTCCAAGGAGCCCAATAATGACAGCAGCATTTTGTGCGACACGTAACTTTTCAATTTAAATCTTTACTGCTAAACGACTTTCTCCGCAATGAGCTCTGTGCTGATAAGCAGCGCCTAGATATTTATGTGCATGCGCAAAATGTGAATGGCAAATTTATAGGGCTGCATACGAGGAGTAAGCGCGCGTAGATTCAAAATACGAAGTCGAGCGGGCGAGACTTTGGTTTATGTTAAGCGACTCTTGTGTTTAAGTTTACGTACACTAAAATAATCCGAAATAATCAAAAAATAATCCAATTAATTAAAAGATTATTTTTGATTATTTCTAACTATTTAATATTATTATTTCTAATATTTGTTAAAATTATAGATTATTACTGATTTTATGTAGTCGTAATCATTAAAAGGCAGTTCCAACGAGCCAATTTTCACCGACACTTTTTGTCAAAAAATCGACCGACCGGTGAAAAAGTGTCGGTGAAAAACGGTGGGAATTACCTTTAAATAATCACAAAATTTTCAACAGTGAACTAATTGAAATTCAACAGATATGGTACAGGGTCTCTCGGCTGAAGTCTTTATTGTTAGTTTCAATTTTGGAAAATTAAGGCAGCTATTTTGAGTATTACATGAAGTATTCCCGCAGTTCTTCATAGGGTCAGTCAGGTCCCCTATTACTCCAGTTTAATCGACACTAGGCATAAAAATGCTATTTGAATGAATGTCAAAAGGCTCGTGTAATTTAGCAAATTTATATTTATTTGCAACAAAGCTAAAGTTTAAACGAAGTTACAACGCTATATAGTAAACATTTATGTTAATTCGATGCGACTACGATATGGCTGGCTAACTGATAAATGCATTACACTACTGCTATGCCGGCATTTAAAGAGCTATGAGTTTTATGTATTGCTTTCTAAGCGAGGCGCCTTTTTTAACAATAGAGCACTCTGGGCGATGTCTGTCAAATGTCCACGCCATTGCGGCCCAAAGTGCCGCCCTTATAAGGTGGAGGCTTGGGACGTGCGTAAATGCCAGAGGCGCCGCTGTCCAGCTGATACAAGCTATTAACGGGACTATAATATAAAAAAGAGGATTAACAACATATAAAAAATTTAATTTTAAACTTTAAACCTTTGAGAACGCAGGCTCGTATTGTCCAAGAGAAAGTTGGGATCCTTGAGGCTTTTTAGCGTCGTCACTGGTTGCATTGGCTTCGTATCCGAGCACTGAACCATTTGCACCGTAGAAGACATTGGATAATCCAAATGGATGGAACTGTAAAAATAATAGGGTATATGAATAAAAGCATTCCTTTAAAATATGCATAATTATAAAGATTTAAGATTCAACTCAAAATTCACCTGTCATCTTCCGAATCGCTCTGCGTTTTTTCGCAAGACTCTTCGCACAAGTGAAAAATATTGGCAAAGAAAAACTCAGAGTGTGGATCGTAACTGAAGAGTAAATCAAAAGCGATGATACTTAAAACAAGATAAACAGAAGATTCGATACCCTTAACAATAAATAATATAATATAATCTGTGAGATTTGTTAAGATAACTAAAATTAAAAGGTATTTTCGATCAATCGTTTCCATGACAAACGATATTTAATTAAGAATATTACCCAATCGCATCCACTTACAACTTATGGTGTTGAAAGCAAAGCACAGCCGAGAGCATGCCCAGGAGCACGGCCAGAATCATGCCCGGAATGGCAAAGGCAAAGGCAAACTCATCGATGTAATTGCGCATGGGAACATCCTCGCGTGAAATGCCCATCCAATGTTCAATGTGACGATGCTGCTCCTCCGTTTGCTGATGCTGCTTCTGATGCTCGTTCAGACGGCCAGTGGCTTGATTATTGTGGTAGAGCACCTCTGTGGGCGACTCCATGCCCACCATTTTGAAGGCGCACCAATCGAGCTTGAAGCCAACATTTTCGAATATCTTTTGCACCGAGGTGCGCTTGTAGGTGCAGGAGGGCAGCTTGTATAGTGGACGCACTTCCTCTTGCAGCTCCTTCAATCGCGGCGAGAACTGTGAAAAGCTGCCAACGTGCACGATGACCCTGTAAATAAAAACAGACAGCTTGATAAATCGATTGAAAGATTTCCTACAAGAATATTCACAATTATTAAACAGAATATAGATATTTAAAAAAAGAAATGTATGAAAATAAAACTTTGTTATTTTGGAAATACAAATTAAGAAATCTAAATTACGAAAATTGTTATTACGAAATTAAACATTATGATAAAAAAAAATGGGAATTAGATTAATTTAAATTGGTCTTTTGCTCAATTTACTACTAATAGTATAATATTTTAATTATAATTATTAAATTATTCAAAAATAAATTAAAGAAAAACAGCAAAAATGTGAAACATTTTATCGTACTATTTACCTAGAATACTATCAAATTAAGGAGTCTATATATAAATATTCTACATTTTCTTCAATCAATGATATTGAATTTTCGTAATTTCTGTACTGATAATATTTATTCGAAATTTATTTATCTTTTTTGAGTTAAGGTAAAAATTAAGAAATTAAAATTACAAAAAATGATATGAAATAAAACAATGTTATCAAAATTTTTTTTTAAATTTGTCTTTTGCTTATTTTCCTACTATTAAAAATAAATTATGTGTAACTTTAGTTACAAAAATACTTTTAAAAAGGATACCCCAAAATATGCAACATTTTATCGTATAATTTATTAAGAATTGTATTGAATAGAGACTCTATGTAAATATTTTAAATTTTTTGAATTAATGAAATTGAATTTTCGTAATTTCTGTACTGAGAATATTTATTCAAAATTTACTTTTCTTAGTTGATTTACCCAATTTATGTTTTGTTTTTCCCATCTTTTTTTTTTCTAAGTATATTCTAACATACCTTCTGTATAAAAAGTACCGGGAATTTTAAAAAAAAACACCGAATTTTTTATTTATTCATCAAAATTTATTTTGTCGCCTTCAAAGTAATCCCCATTGTTTGCAATGCACATGTGAAAACGACGAAACCAATCTTCCATGCACCTTTGGTAGGCCGATTCTGGTATGGCCTTTAGGACGCGCTGCGAATTCCATTTGATGTCATCAATTGATGAAAAACGAGTGCCACGGAGTGGCAATTTCAGCTCCGGGAAGAGAAAAAAGTCGCACGGTGCCAAATCAGGCGAATACGGTGGATGGTCGACAGTATTGATCGAGTTTTTGGCTTTGTAATCGGCTATAATCGTGGCTCTGTGCGCCGGCGCATTGTCGTGTTGTAAAATCCACGAATTGTCTCGCCACAATTCGGGCCTTTTTCGCCGGATATTTTCGCGTAAACGCCTCAAGACACTTAAATAATACTCTTTTTTGACTGTTTGGCCCTCGGGGAGGAGTTCAAAGTGAACGACACCACGGCAATCGAAGAACACAGTCAGCAAAACCTTCAATTTCGAGCGGCTTTTGCGCGCTCTTTTGGGGTTTGGCTCGTTTTCCATGCGCCATTCGCTCGATTGCTGGCTTGTCAAGGTGTCGAACTCATAGACCCATGTCTCATCACCAGTTATGATGCGATTCAAGAAGTCTGGGCCACGCGAAATCATGTCTTCGGCCACCTGTTTGCGATACTCTTTTTGGAACAAATTCAGGTCTTTCGGGACCAGTCGAGCGGCGACACGTTTCATGCCCAAAATATTGATTATAATTCCATGAACGGTCATTTTATCAATGTGTACTTCACGGGCCAGCTCTCTCATACTGAAACGACGATTTTGCAGTACTAACTCTTTGATTTTTTCGATGTTATCTTCATTGGTAGACGTGGATGGCCGGCCGGAGCGAGGCAAATCTTCGACCACTTCACGCCCCTCTTTGAAAGCACTAAACCACTCGTATGCCCGAGATTTCGACATGGTTGAGTCACCATAGGCTTTTTTCAACATTTTCAGTGCATCGGCACACGAAATTTCGTTTGCGACACAAAATTTGAGGCACACTCTTTGTTCGACAATTGTTTCCATGGTAAAATTCGCAGAGCAACACTGAGGTAGACTTGGTTGGACAGCTGCCATAAACAAGCTAGTAGACAGATCGAGCCTAAACTCCGGTTGGTAACTAAGGAAGGTTGTGCCAACCTAACTAAAAAAAAAAATTACCGAAACCTCTTTTGCGGAAAATTTAAATGACAATTTCCCGGTACTTTTTATACAGAAGTATATAGTCAGTATTCTATAATTTTTTTTATTGGCTTATTTTAATTTGTTGTAATTATTCTAAAGAATTTCCGGATCTCTTATGAGGTACCCTATTGAGTGGACTCACCCCTCGCGCTGCTGCGGACGCAGTGGCAGGCGTCCGCCCATGTTGACAGCCGATTCCATGAACACAACGCTCAAATCCTCTTTGCTGCCAGGCCACAAATCCTTGCGGAAAATGTTACGCAAGTTCTCCACACGTCCCGGATCCATCAGATGCACCCAGTTGAGATTGTCGATCTTCATTTGGACGACATTGGGTGTTATAAACTTGTGCGCCACAAACATGGAGATGACCAGCTGGCGAGTCTCGTAGTTCTGTCGATTCAAGGCCACGACATCGAGGCTGAGGGATTTGCCCGCTGCAGAGATTGGCGGCGTGCCATAGAGAAATCCAGCGTGGTACTCATGACTGTACATGTAGCGCATCCAGCTGGGCAGATCGGGATAGTTCTCCAGCGAGGGTCTATAGCGAAACTGTTCGCTAATCACTTGGTGCGTCCAGTTGAAAAGCTGCGGTTCGATTTTGTAGGTAAACAATTCGCCAACATTCGCCTGCAGCTGAAACTGGAATGCCCAGGAGGTGTTCACCCCAATCCATGCCAAGATCAGTAGTAAAAACTGCATTTTAAAATGGGTTTCTATCTCTTATCGCTGAATTTACATAAACATTTCAATTGCCTAAAACCAAAACACTTTTCGATGCGACTGAAAATTCCTTTAGTGTGTATCTGACTGGGAGCGAGAGCGGGAGCAGCTGAGAGAGCGCAGGCGCAGTAATCAGTCGCATTCTGACACCTGTTGCACCAGGTCAGTTATTATTTAAGACAAGTAAATAACACCAACAAATATTTGTAGAAAAAGAGCGAAGAATTTCTTAAGATATTAAAAATTTAAATCAAACGACTTATGTAGAGGTGAAGAAACATCGATATCAGCGATGCTTGCAAAACATCGCAGCCATCACTCCGCCATCAAATATCGATATATACAAAATGTTGGCATCGACATCGATAGACCATTGTTGATTTCTCGGAATTTTTTTTTATCAGCTGCTGCTAAACCAAACGTTAGGTTGGCACAAAATACGTGGCTTTCGGACTGTATTTTCGCGCAAATTCAAAAAGTGATGTTCTCCTTTAGATAGCCAAACCAAAATACACTGCAAACATGTTGGCCTTTCTGTTGCAAGTGTCCTATTATCTGCTGGCATTCATCTTTTCTGCCGTGCTGTTGGTATGTAAATGCTACACACACACACACACACACACAGACACAGACACGCATACACAAAATGTTGATTGATAACTTTAATATCTATTGCAGACCGTGGCTGTATTGTTATACAAAACAAAACCTTATCCGAGCATAACACGGCACAAGGATGAGAAGTTCTACCTTGATCCCAAAAGCATTAAAACTGTGCAATTTCCCAGTTTGGAAGACTCGCCCACCTTGGAGCTCAGTGTGATTGTGCCGGCGTACAATGAGGAGAAGCGGTGTATGTTTTTTGTGTTTGATGAACGATGTCAATGAGTAACAGTGATGCCAAACTTTTTCTGAAAAAAAAAGACAAAACGACCAAAAAAAAAGGGAAAAAAGGCTGAAAAACTAAAAAATAAGACAGGAAAATAGGCCAAATTTTTTTTTATAACTTTTTTATTTAATTTAATAGTTTTAGGGCCTCTTCAATGATTTGTTCGTCTTTACTTTCTTTGTTTTCATTGTACGTCGCCATGGTGCCTATAAACTTAAGCTATTTGTCAGGCAAGATGTACAAATGGCAACACGATTTGTGTCGACGCAATCCGAATCTGCAGAAGATATATATAATTGAAAAATCGTATAATATATATATTTACCCTAATTGTTAAAATAGCATTTATCGTCTGTATTTCAAGACGGTTCCTAAATTTAGTTTTTACCGAACTAACTTGGCTAAAAACCCTCTCTACTTCAGCGTTTGACCAAGGCAACGATAAAAGAGACAAAATACAAGTGACCACTTCTGAAAAAGGGTTACTGCCTGCAGAGTCTCGATATTTATTTGCTTCGGACCAAAATTTTGATGTATTTTTAACATTCTCCTATTTTAAGAGGTGAATTTTGGTATACTGGGAAAGTGTTTTCGCTTTTATATCGTTTCCATTCTCAAAAAGTTCTAAAATTAGCTGTATAGAATCCTTTTTGTATTCAATTTAATTGAATCTAAAAAAAGCCAGATTTTCGGATAGAAGCTGTTTGAGATTTTTCCCGGCTGAAGCAGTTAAAAATCAGACAGATCTATCCGAAAAAAAGCCAATTTGGCATCACTGATGAGTAATTACACATGATTATTATGTTTACATTTACATTTACAGTGCCTGCCATGCTCGATGAGTGCATGGCCTTTCTGGAGGAGAAGTCATCCAAGCAATCGGACTTTACCTACGAGGTGATCATTGTCAGCGACGGCAGCAGCGATGCAACTGTTGCCGTGGGGCTCAAATACTCCAAGCAGTATGGTGCGGACAAGTTTCGTGTGCTGGAGCTGGTCGAGAATCGAGGCAAGGGCGGCGCAGTGCGTCTGGGCATATTGAGCGCACGTGGCCGGCAGCTGCTCTTTGCGGACGCCGATGGAGCCACAAAGTTTGCAGATTACGATAAACTAGCCGAGGCGTTATCTAGCTTGGCGCCCGAGTGGCGACAAGATGGCATTGCCATTGGCTCGCGTGCTCATCTCGAGGATGAATCGATTGCCACACGCAGTTTTCTGCGGTAAGCAAGACTGATAAAAAGCGAATATAGTTATTGAACATTGTATCTTTTTGTAGCACCATACTGATGCATGGTTTTCATACGCTCGTTTATATCTTTGCCGTGCGCACAATACGGGACACACAATGCGGATTCAAGCTGTTCACGCGTGCCACGGCGCGTAAACTGTTCAACAGCCTGCACGTCCAGCGTTGGGCATTCGATGTGGAGCTGCTCTATCTGGCCGAACGCCTTAAGCTTCCCATGTCCGAAGTGGCGGTGCGCTGGACCGAAATTGATGGATCGAAACTGTCGCCATTCTGGTCGTGGCTGCAAATGGGCACGGATTTGTTTATGATTTGGCTGCGTTATATGGTTGGTGCTTGGCGCATAGCTGCCAACCAGAAGAAGGAGAACTGAGCAATCATTGGCCTTAAAGTTGTGGACTCGCATTTAATTTCTTAACTATTTGTGTTTCTCAAAATCAAACTAATACATTTATTAAATTGTAGAGTACAGTATTCAAAATATCTTTGATGGTGTATTTTAAGTTAAAGCGCGAATTTCTATTTATAGAATTTAAATTCATTATACCAACTTCAACTCCCTTATTTTATTGCTAAGTTATTTCTAAATAAACACACATTTAAAATGCGCGCCCAGCCATGATTAGTTTAATCCGAGACGATCGATTACCGATAGCACTCATTATGGTCAGCCGGTCGATAGTACTTGACTCAAGCATCGATACCATGAACTTCTGAAAATAGCATCGATATCAAATACATGGTTGCAAGCTGCAGCTGAATTATCGATAACCGTTTCAAAGTTATGTCGCGTCGGCGCGGTCGCTTCTCAGAACAGCAGCGCGTAAAATATTAATTAAATAATAATTAGCAATAAGTTATGACATGTGTTTGTGCACTGACAGCTATTGCCCAATATCAAGTGCCATTTATTTCTAGTCATCGAATGTACAGCGATATCTTAAGTCGTAGTACATTTGCAGTTCCAGGAATAGGTAATCAAGTCGCCGCCTGTTGCGTCTGTGTGTAAAGTGCTCATATGTTTGTTTGTGTGCGTGTGTGAGAGTGTGAGTGTATGCCACAGCTGAGCCTCCGAATTGTTTATAATTTTTAATGCTTCTGCTTGGGCAGAACAGTATGCAAATGCTGAACAAGCCGGTCGCGTCGTTGTCACCAACCGTCGTCGTCGTGTTGAGCGTGCGCGCCGCGTAATCGAAAGTGATTTGTTGTTATAAATTTCGTTTGAGATTTTGCTGTTGTTGTTGTTGTTGAACGCATTGCGATCGGTCATTGCTTCAATTGCTCAATCAACGGCCGCACTTGTGGTAAGTTTGGCACAGTTATTTATTTATTTTGTTGTTGTCAGCTTCGAATTTCATTCTTGCTTGAAATTAGTGTAACGCCTTTGTTCTTGCTTTTAAGGTTTTTTTTTGTTTTATCAGCATAAATAATATGTAAAACCAGAACCTGCACTAGAATTTACAGTTGCAGCCGCTGCGCTTGCTGATAAGACTGTTTACCCTGTTCCCCTCTCACCAACTCAAATTGTCCAATAGGAACGCATGCTTGCCAATCAGACCATGTTTTGTCACTTGCCTTCAAGTATTGTTGTTTTTTTTTTTATTTCTTCTGTATTCTTTCAAGCTGCAAACTCGTTTTGATTTCGTTTTGTTGAAATTCTTTCAAAGGTCGCATTGTCAAACGTCGCCCGCCCCCGCAATTGCCATGCAAAACATGCGATAATAAACAGAAAGCAGAACAAAAATAAAATCAAAACATTTGCTTAAAAGTTAATAATAAGCAAGAAGAATGAAAACTAAACGCAGCCATTTGCGTGGCGAAATTCAAAGTCGTCGACTGAATCTGAATCTCTCTCCTGTTGTGTGTGTGTGTGTGTGTGTGTTAATATGTGTGTACCATGGCCATGGCCACGCCCGCTTGCCAAAACGCGTTGTCTGTTGTTGTTGTTGTTGCCGCTGCTGCTGCAGTCGCTGTCTCGGTCTGCGTCTTCGTTTCATACACAAGCCCCAGGCCAAGATTTATGTATGCGCCATTGCCGTAGCGATCCTTTGCGGTGTTTATTTTATTATACCCTATATTTTTGCAGAGGCAGGCAGAGGTATGATGCAAATGCACAGCAGGAAATACATGAAATGGTGTTCAAAGACAGTGATGCCAATTTGGCCTTTTTTCGGATACATTTGTCTGGATTTTAACTGCTTCAGCCGGGAAAAATCTCGAAATCCGAAAGTCTGGCTTTTTTTTTTTAGATTCAATTAAATTAAATCCAAAAAGGATTCTATACTGCCAAATTTGTAACTTTTTGAAAATGTAATATTCACCTCTTAAAATGAGAGAATGTTGAAAATACGTCAAAATTTCGGTCCCAAGCAAAAAAGTATCGAGACTCTATAGGCAGTAACCCTTTTTCAAAAGTGGGCACTTTCGCTTTGACCTTTCTATCGTTGCCAAGTTTTTAGTCAAGTTAGTTTGGTAAAAAGTAAATTGACGAGTCGTCTCGAAATAGAATGACAAAGGAAATGTCGAAATAAATCATTGAAAAAGCTTCAAAACTTTTAAATTAAAAAAAAAAATAGAAAAAAAGGTTTGGCATGTTTTTCTGTCTTATTTTTAGCTTTTTTCTCCTGCTGTCTTTGATCGTTTTGTCTTTTTTTGCCGGAAAATATTTGGCATCACTGTTCATAGATGCAATTTTGATAGATTTCTTAAAACTGTTAGAGCTGCAGTGCTGCCAACTGTATGGAATAATCAAGTTTGAACTTAAGCCACTGCAGTGCACTGTTGCCAGGACAGATGTGGAAAAAGGAAGAAAAAGTTTAAAATGGCAACGATGCTACTGCTAGATGTTTTAATTTAGGCATTTTTATTGAACTTTTTCCTTTTTATAGGGTATATGCTAGCCGTGCATGCTCGAATTTGCGCAGCTCTTACTTGTTACTTATGGGCAAATGTGTGCTGGGCTCTCAACGCTCTGCTTGATTAAAGTGCCACGCATGGATATGTAGGCGAGGAGGAGTGGGAGTGTGCAGGGTAACTAAAAAGGGTACAATCGCCGTTGTTGTTGTTGTTGTTTTTTTAAGTTATTGTAGTTGTTGTTGCTGCTGTTCCTTTCGTTATCGTTGTTCTTGTTGTTGCTGTGCATTTGTCGCTTTTGTTTGTTGATTTCCATGCGCAGCCGCATGTGGCAACGTTGTTGTCGTTGCCGTTGTTGTTGAAGTGCGATAATTCCATAGTATGTATTTATTTTTATATGTACATATGAACATATATGCATGTTCATATGTATGCAGCTTTAAACTGGTGCCAACGAGACGTTTGTTTGTGCACACGCTTCGCTGGCAACTGTTAAACTGCTCAAGTGCTCAACTGTTCAACTGGTCGGTCAGTTGATCACGGCTTATTGTGGACTAATCCTTTAATCAGTTTTCTACACAGAGTCTGCAACTGGTTTTCGACTCTGCGCTTCACTTCAAGGTCAACCAAGCGAGGCATCTCTGCATCTCTTGTCAGTTTTTCCGCCTAGTCCAGGCTAATTAATTGGCCATTTAATCGCTCGATTTGATGCTTGGCTTGCCAACATCAGCTTGCCTCTCTGGCTTATTCTCTCGCTCTCTCTCTTTCTCTCTGGTTTCTGATTGATGTCTGCGAACGCCCACAGCAATTAGCCGGCTACTCGCTTCGGCCACGGTCAATGGCACAAGATTCGCACGCCCACAACCAAATTGTACAGTATGCTTGACTGATTTATTGGGGGCGAGGCGTTGTCATGTTGTAAGCCAACTATTTTTTGGCCAGATCATTAACATCATTTTATGGCTTACCAAAATAAATATCACAGCTCTTTTAATCTTTTTCTATTTCGCTCTCCCAACAGACTCTCTTTCGGTGTCGCAATGCTGAGCAGCAAGATGCATCGCAGCTCGCATGGCAGCATCAAGTCATCGTCATCGCTGCGATCCAGCAGCAAATCCTACCAGGCCAAAATGGACAAAATGGCTGAGCGGCTGTTTGACATTGTGAAAAGTGGCTCGATGGTAAAGCGGGCCCAGAACAAGAAGCGCTTTACGCCCGTCAACTACAAACACCGTTGGTTCGAGCTCACCAAGCGCACGTTCTGCTATTATGATGTGGAAAATGTCGAGGTGAGTGAAATGTCCAGGGAACAAGGTTGACTAATATGAAATGTGATTCCATACAAACTGTATAAATTCTTATGAAAATTCTATCCTCATTTCATTACATATGAAAACTATTCAGAAGTATCTTATAGGTCTTAGTTATATTTTTATATCCATTTAGTGATCCATATAATTTCCATCTTGAGGATCAAATTTCCTCAGAAGATTGTAAAGAATGTTAAAAAATAACATATGTATCAATATAAATTCATACAAAATCTTGAACTATTTACAACCTTCACAAAAATAGAGCTCCATTGAAATAGGTAATTGTAAAAAATCTTAAAATAAGATAGTAATTACATATCATATTTATAAAAATGCCTAAGATTTGCTCGTTCTTTCTTGTGCTTAAGTAACAATTGGAACATTTCTAAGCTAACTAAATTATAGTTATGTTGGCTAAGATCTCCTCTTTATCAGTTTCATACTCTGTTTCCGTCTCTCTCTTGCTCTTTGTGTTTTGATTGACAATTGAGCTACTGGGAGACAAAGGCTCAGATAGCACGTCTGGACTGGGGTGCTGCGGGGAGAGTTGGCTCTGCCGCTGTCCATTATTCATGTTTAAGTGGGTGTCTCGACCTGTCGTCATGGTTTCGTCATTTATTGCGTCGTTATTGCAGCACCTAAAGCAGCAAAGGAGTATGGGAAGGAGATTGGAGTTGTGGGATGTTCTCGGGTTGTGCGTGCATTGTGAATGGGAGCACAGCTGCCAAAGGCTCGCGTTGGTTTTCGTTTCAAAACAAATGCGACAGTCGGCAAATGGCGAATGGAAAATGGCATTCGGGATTCGGAAAAGCCGACGCGACGTTGTTGTCGGCAATCCTTCCAGTCTACCGACTGTAGGCAAGGACTTTTGTGGTTGGACAAACACACCCTGCCAGCAGCTGTTCGTTTCCAGCGCATCGACACAGCCGGCTAACGGACGCACCCCCGTTTGTAGAGTTGCTGCCGCTTTTCTATCCCTATCCCGTTTAACATTCCAATTGGAAGTGTTCGTTCCTGCCACATCCTGGATGAATGTGTCGGCTAAACGAAGTTCACTAACCGTGGACTTGGACTCTGGAGTTTCTAGCGTTCCCTCGCCGCGTGCGGACGTGTATGTTAATAGATTTCCTCGTCGCTTTTCCGGCTATCTATTCAATTAGAGAATATCTTCTCTAAATACAAGTGCATCTTTAATAATCTATGCATTATTAAATAAATATTTTAAATTGACTGGTCCCACAATTGTTGGCCAATATACGAAAATCGGGCTTTTTTCCAAACGCGCCACCGGCTGTGCCACCCTTGAAAAATTCGTCGGTTTTTTCGGCAAAAGTTCAAAACAACCCTTATGCGAAATATACGTATTTGTAACCGATTCCAATAACTTTAATCAAAGTGTCTCGATTTTAAGTCAACGTAAACGTGCAATTGCCATATGTCATAACATCCTACACTTGGAATACTTCTCAATTTTGCAATAGATAAAAAATAAAATAAAAAAAGCCCCACCCAAAGAAAAAGTTTCTCAAGTTTGGCGAGTGTTTGTGTTGTTGTCTCTCCCACCTCTAGCTATCTCACTCACTCTGCGTGTTGTTATTATTGTTGTTGTTGCCGCACCCCTGGGCTAAAGAAAAATAAAAAAAAAAATTAAAAGGATTATCCCAACGCCTGACCAAAGTGTCGCCGTAGTTTAGGTAAGCAAAGTTTTAATTGATTTAAACTATGTTCTTAGGGACACTAACTAAGTTTAAACACGATAGAATGTTTAAGTAAAGTCATAAAGTAGACTTTTACATATTAGACCTACTTGGTTTTGCAAAATGTTTTTATTTATTGTTTCTTATAATTATAAAACAATAAATACCATTTAAAATGTTAACATTTATTGTCTCTTATAATTATAAAATAAAAACTATTTAATTAATATTTATTTCTACAAATAATGAAAGCTATCCAAGCTGATTATAATGCATATTTTTAAAAAAGCTTTTTAAATATTATTTTTTAAACAAATTTCAAAAAAATTCAAAGAAATTTTCTTAGTTTGTTTTTGAGCTAATTTCGAAGTTAAGTATATTAAAATTTAAGAAGCCAAATTTAAAATTTCCATTTCTAGACTATTTGAATTCCTGAGGCCTCTATTTTATTATCCTAGCTACTTTCTTATGCTTCCATTTATTTATTCAACGTCCAACTGTCAACCCTTTGTTGGTGTTTTTCTGGTGTTTTCCTTTTCCACGTTTTTCCGCTTCAACTGTTCGGTTTGAGGTTCACTGAACTTGTGGTGGTAAAATGCTCAATTAATTGATTGATACGCCTTTTGTCTGGATATTCTCTGGATATCCAACAAAGTCCTATCTTGTGATGTCTATTGGGGTCACTTGTTTTCCCAGTGTGCTGATTAATGCTCCAATGGCTGCAACTGCAGCGTTCGCTACTTAGTCGTTGCACTCCTGAAAGAGGGGCACTCTGGAGAGGGTGTGTGTGTGTGTGTGTGTTAGTGTGTGTGTTTGTGTCATTAACCTGTCATAAAAATCGCAGCTGCAAGTCCCACGACTAGCCATGGCTCACCAAGTTGGTATGCTAATTGAACCAAGCTTTGTTTGTAAACACTTTGCGCTTCTCCTCCTGTTTCTGCTCCTCCTTCTCATTCGTTTCGTTCTGCTTCGCTCTGTCCGTCTCTCTAATACATTTCTCGCAGATTAAGGTTGTAAATAACAATTTTCCTACAGGGCCAGCGCAAGTAACGCATGTTAAGCTGACCAACTACTTATAAATTTCATGCTCAACGAATCCTGAATACTCTTTAAGAACATGAATTTGCAACAGCTTTATTATAGGTGAATTTAAATTGTCAAATAATAGGTTGCAGACAATATTATGAAGAAGAGCAGCGGTGGGCACGCAGTGGCTCCGGGAGCAGCGACTGATTCCAACTATTTTTCTGCCTACTGTTGTAGTTGTTATTGTTGTGCTCTCGAATTCAGATAATCATGTTTGATCCTTCTTTGATTAGGTGGCAGGTTTCTGAATAACTACAATATAATAAAGTTTAAAAAATTTCAATCAAATCAAATATAATTAATTTTCCTTATCAATTCATGATCTTCAATCGACGATTTTTTTAGTCCTTCAGCAAGCCTCATGCCACAACTGGAATACCTTTTTTAATATATTACAAGAGTAGTGTAATTTCTGTTGCATCCAAAGCTAATGGAGGTGCCATCTACTTCAATAGCTGACCACTTCGTTCCCCCTCCCGCACCGAAGTTGCAACTCCATTTACGCCTCGTAAAACGCTGTAAATGCCTATGAACAATCGTTTGTGGGAGCCTTGTGTGTGGGCCTCCATGCAGTTCTGTTGTTCGGTAGCCATTTGGAATTGTTGGCCATTGGCATTGGCAAAAATGCTTTTTTTTATGACTTTAGTTTTTATGGCTCGTTCGTCGCCTAAAGACGTTAAGAAGAAGAAGAAGTAGAAGTAGAAGCAGCGACTGAGAACTTGTACACTGATCAATCTCCATAATTGTGCGGCATTTCCAATTAGACATTCAAATTTATCACCACACATTTCACTTTATTTTACTTCTATGGGGTTCCAAATCCTCTTTACAAAATGAATCTCTCGCTCATCGGATTATTACTCATCGAATGCATTGAAATTCTTCACGAATTGACACCTTTTTGGTTCCCGAAATGGCCCAAAGCCGATTTCGTAGAATTACAAGACCATCCCGCCTGGTCAAGCGATGCTGACAAATTAACGGACCAGCTAAAGCTTTTTTATTTCTTGTCCCCCCCACGTTTACACTCTGCCTTCGAAGCCAGTCACAAATTGGTTGCAGTTGCGTGTTTTTTAGTTTTCTTTTTAAAACATCTGAAATTGACGCCAAAACGAAAATGTTTTTGATAAACTTTAGCAATGTCCCGCCGTTGACACTGACAGATGTCGTACCCCACGGAATGATGCTCGAAATGAATGTGTGGCATCATGACATGGCATGGCTTGTCTGGTCTCTGGTCTGTGGACTGGTCTGGTCTGGTCTGGTCCACATGTTGCGGCTCTGCGGTTTGCAACATCGAAGACCATCTGACAGCGCCAGTGTTGCTGCAACAGCCTGTTTCGTACCTCATTTATAAGCCTAAAATTACAGTTACCCTTTCGCCTTTATTGTCCTGATTATGAGAGTCTTTATCATTTTTGAAGCGCCTCATTTCTCGCAAATAAGAGTTGTGAGTTATTGAGTTGCAAACCCGAATTGAAAATTCATAATTTCTTAGTAAAAGTAAAAATTAAATTATTTCACTTTTCTTTATTTTACAAAATCATAGAGTTGAAATGTATTTTTTTTTATAAAATCACAAAAAAATAAATATTACAAACATGTTGTTAAAGATTTTAATACATAATTTCTAGACAGAAGTTCACTTTTCACTTTCTCTTTTCTTTATGATATCAAAGAGTTCAAATATGTATATTTATAAAATCAAGAAGTTTTAGAATTTAAACAATTTCAATTATTTCCCACAGTGGAAAACGATTTACGCCAGTGACGAAAACCGTACATTTTAATTTATAATTGTATATTTTATATAGTTTAAATTGGGGAACTTTTGATAATATTTCGAATTTTAGTAAATCAATAAAGAATAAAAATTTAAAATTTTTACAGCTTATGTAATTTAGTTACACAATTTATATACATGTATTTAAAATTGTTATAATTTATTTTATGAAATTTTATTAATTCTGAAAATTTTCTCTATTTGCATCGTTTGGTTGTGTAGTTCATTCAGTAGTCGACTTTATTTGACTTTATTGATCAGCTGCTGGCTTGGCTGACTAATTGCCAGCAATTTGGCCATTTACATATGGCCATTACATATCAATTGTGCATGTAGCTCGCATTACAAAAGCCCTCGGTTCTGACTGGTTACTGGAGTGGTGCCAAGCCCTTCGATAAACACTTGTAACAATTATGAATCATAATCGAAAAGGTAACAACACTCGTTGCTCTCATAAATGTGGGCAAAAGGCGAATGTCATGCGACTACAAAATGAGAAAACCTGTTGGTCAATAGCCGCATTGTCTCCGCCGTCGACTGTAAACCGCATGTCTACATGATTTGCCTATTAACGGTATACCTTTTGTATGGGCCAAGGATGATTCATCATCAAATGCAGCCAGCCACCTCGTGGTGGGTCTTGTTTGTGGCCAGTCGCTGCTCAGCATGCCCAATGAGCCTACTTCTAATGGGCCAGAGTTGCGCCTTAAGCTCCGGCCAAGTTACTTGGATGCTTTTGTCTATGCTGTACATTGCACTCCGCCCCCTCCTCACTTATCCAGACGTCGCTTTGTCTGTGCGGCATTCACAGCTTTTCATGCATCATTATGCGCCTTTGAAAGCATCTCTTGCTACCTGTCTGTCTGTCTGTCTACTGGGCCGTGTCCTCCTTTTCCGCCTTTATCCTCTAGCTGTTGTCGGGTCCTTTGTTTGTCGTCATCGTAGGACGAGATGGAACATTGAGTTATTGCATATTGCTGCAAACTTAAGAGCTGTGCTGTGTAAAATCTCATCTAGAGACAGACAATGGGCTTCAATCAATGGGGGCTGCTGCCACATGCAGCAAGTGTCCCCCATCCAAAGTGAACCGCCTTTTTTTTTTTTTGGAGCCGGGCTCGTAAACAATCGTTTAATTGGAATTATGTTTAAAAATAAACGCCTTTCTATCGAAAAACGAGCCCACAAAACAAAGGCTTTAAAGATTTTCGCTTTGGTTTTTATTGGCTTTATCGGCTACAGCTATTTCCGCTGCTGTTGGCCGTTAATTTAAAGCTCACGCGCGAGCCTCGAAACCAAACCAAAACGATTCAACCGATCCCAATAATTAGAAATCAAAGCCGGTTCCCAAACACACATGCACACATGCACACTCACTTATACACCACATAAACAGGCGACACAACGCGACGATGTTCCTAAACTTGTCTACTTTCGTATTCCAAAATGTTATCACGAACGATGCTACGAATGGTCAAAACCGCACCACTGCGTGGTACAAGATTGTTATTTTATTTTTTTTTATTCTCTTAGCCCATTTCAAGCCCGTTTACTGTGGCTGATGATTGATCTTATCGCGCTTTGCAGCTCGTGAGTCATCATAAACAAAAAACAAAAACATATAAAAAAACCCAAGAACAACATCTTCAGCAGCCGCCGTCGCAAGTTGTTAGCTGTTTTGTACTTTATGGCCTGAACAGGGATTTAAGTTCATAACTCAATGCGGCTGCTTCATAAGCTGCGTGCGATCTGTGACTTTCCACAGAACAGAACAGAACGGGTCGGACGGGTGGCCCACCGCAAAGGCCGTTCGTTCAGTTGCACCGTGGGATAAATCATGAAAGTTGTAGAACAAAAACCTCTTTGTATGTTGTTGAACAAGTCTTTGAAATTATTTTGAATTTCAGCTGTAATATATACTAAGCAAAGTACAATTTTTAATTAGCCTTGCGAAGTTAACAAAGAAAAGTCTTTAAATATTTTCTTGAAAATTAGTAGCGAAAATAATCCATACAATTTCTAATATAATTTCTGATCTTTGAAGTCTTTAAATAATTTCTAAAAATGTAGTAGCAAAAATATTCTACACAATTTCTTAAATAATTTCAGATCCTTAAAGTCTAAAAAAAATAATGTCTTAAAAATTAGTAGCGAAAATATTCTATACAATTTCTAATATAACTTCTGATCTTTAAAGTCTTTAAATAATTTCTAAAAATTTAGTAGCAAAAATATTCTATACAATTTCTTAAACAATTTTAGATCCTTAAAGTCCTTAATAATTTTTTGAAAACTAGTAACGCAAATATTCTATACAATTTCTAATATATTTTCAGATCTTTATTTTATATACAACATAAAATGTCTTTAAAATATGCAAATTAAAAATATATTCCGACTAAAGTTTTTGAAGTTTCTTGTGAAGTTAATAAGGAATCCACTGACATTATTTCGTTGAAAATTAGCAGAAGAAACATCAATAAATATTTTAGACAAATTCGAATTTACAATTTTTATTAAATATTCATTAAACGAAATTAAAAAGAATCCATGTTTTTCTGTGTCTGTTTCCATTGTACATTGACATCGATTTCGTTGTGTTTCCTGGTAAAATGTGTAACTGTAAAAACTGCTGCCAAACAATTGTGCTGCCCAAGATGATAAATTGTTTTGGACTTCGACTTCGACTAATTTTCGATTTTAATGAAAATTTCACCAAATCAAAAAATTCCATTGAATCTGTCATGCATATCGTGCCCGTTGCCTCGGCATAAATTGCAACTCCTGCTGCGGTGCACACATAGGCCAATGGAGGAGGCTCTCGCAATGAGTGAATGATTCAATCGCTTTGGCATCCGCCCAGTATCCGGTTAACATTACAGTTGCACAGAGGCGCTCTGCCACAAGCCCAAAACCTTGTGGCATGTGAGTGTGTTCGCCAATCTTTTGGGGGGCGTTGCACACTCATCGCTCAGGAATTGCACAGGCTGCGCTTCTGCTTGGACGCTTGGACTCTGGGACATGGACATGGAGTTATTCGTAGACATGGATCGAGAAAACAAATTCAGTCACCGCAGGCGTTGCTTGTCTGTGCTCTACTGGCTGTCGAGCCGCCTTCTTCCTGTGCTAATTGCGACCATGTTGCATATGCCGCATGCATTTTTATGAATGAAATTTTTTTAGCCGCTGGCATTTTCCCACACACACAAATGATTTAAAATTGCGAGATGCGCTTCAGCTCTTAGATATCCTAATACATATTCACACACCCTTTTTTTCCCCATTCATGCCTTATATAAAATTATTAAATTAATAAATAAAAAAAATAAAAGTAAAAATAAAAAAAAATTGGCTCGCCCGAGCAGGGACTTGAACCCTGGACCCTTGGATTAAAAGTCCAATGCTCTACCGACTGAGCTACCCGGGCACTTGCAACCCAAGGCGCTGTGAGCGCCTATAGTAAAGCAAAAGAGCGCGAGAATTGCTCTCTGAGTAATGTTTGTGAGTGTGAGCGTGCGTGTGTGTGTGCGTGTATTGTTTTGCTGTCTCGCTTTGTCGCACATGTCGCTGCATGTGCAGAAGTTTATAAATAGCAAGCAAGGCGAACAATGTGCCTTGGTTTGTTGTTTTTGTATTCTAAATATTTGTACTCATAATCTGTGTTAGATTTCTCGCATGCGATAAATGTCATTTGTGATTAGAGATTAATTTTTAAAAGACTTTTCTTACATGATAGTAAGCTATGACTAATAAATAAAAAATAATTAAATAACTGATTACAATCAATTAATACAAAATTGCTCAAATTTTCTGAGTGAATTTTATTTAATTTATTTCTTCGTCTCGTCATTGTAATTTATCCAGTGAACGACCTCCGCCGCGATGTTGCAGCTCATGAAATGCATTTATCAAAACATAAAAATAAACACAAATTGCTTCAGAAATAGACAAAGGTAGCGCGCGGATCGTTCATCGGTCCTCGAGTGAAATATTTAAACAGCTAACCAAGCGAAGACCTGGAACCAAGCGGGTTACCATCTGAATCGAATCGGGAAAATGCCTATGCGTAGGGGTATTTTCCACAGCTGTCAAGAAGAGCACTCGCATGTAATTATATATGTATGTGAGAGGGGGGAGGGGGAGTCGTTGGTATTTGGAATCGTTGTTATAGGCCTTTTAACCATTTGACCTTATGACTGACAATTTCCTCTGCGCATTTATAACTTAGTTGCTGTCTCTTTCTCTTACCTTCCTTATACCCTTACCACCTTTTAACCATTCAATTATGCCTTCTTCTCCATTTACGTCTTCTCTTTCTTCTTCTCCTTCCACCTTCTCAATTCTCAACCATTCTCTCACTTTTGGCTCTTTGTCATTTTCCGGCCTTACACAAGTTTTCCATATGTTTGTTTAATACATTTTAAGCGCTTTTTAAGCGTTCAAGTCACGATTTTCATATTTATACGACAGCATGTGGCAGACGGCATGTGTGTATCTGTATGTGTGTGTGTGTGTGTCATGTGGCAAGGGGGGTAAGGGGAGGGTTTTACAGCACACCTTTTTAGGCTGATTGATCAGCTGTGTGTCTGTGTGTGTGTGTGTCTCCTCTGATGTTATCTGCGGCGCATCTTTGACTTCGATTTTCCATTTTTTTCGTCTTTTTTTATGGTTTCTATAAATTTAATTATTGAGATTTTGTATGAACTTTTATTTTCCAAAGGCGTTGCTTATCTTTAATTTTATCGCCAACGCGCGCTTTTGTTTTTCCCAGACTTTGAAATCATGATGATAATGATGATGATGATAGATCACTTGATGATCGTTGCATCCAAAAATTCCAGCGAAAACGCAGTTCATGCTTGGCCAACTTGTTTTCCCAGGACGCAAAGTGGGGGTCTAAATTATAGCGTAGGCTTTTAACAAAACATACACATGTGTACCATGCAAATTTCTACAAAAGTCTCGACTCGACTCGCGTTGACTTGACTGGAAAAGGAAGTCATCAAGGCGATAGGTAAGGTGAAGAAAGATACATGCCCAGATAGATACAGATACAGACAGGAAGAAGCACAGAAAGAAGACAGCAGCGAGTGGACATGACTCAGCAGCTAGTATTCAAAAGATACAAATACGAAAATGTTTTCAACGCCAAATTAATTACACTGAGAAACAGAAATGCTGGCAGTCAAGCATGTCCTTTGATGTGAGAGAATTCAGCACAAATTATGCATATGAACACAAAAAAAATGTTTTTTCAGTTTCATTTTCATTGGAAAAATGCAAACACATTTTCATGTTTTCTTTTGTGCTGTGTGCTTACATATGTGAGAAATGAAAATTTATTGCTCTGTCTATTGCGGCTGATGACCTCTTCTCTCCCCTACTCCTACCAGATGTCCATCCAAACTCATGTCCAGTCCCGTTTCATTGCCGTGAAATTGAAAAGCCATTAGATACATTTGTACGCATGCATGTATCTTGTATCTGAAAGTACTACAGCTTGACTGTTGCTATACACTTTCTGAGAGAATTTTTATTTTATTACGAAATATGTATGTTTTTAAGATATTTTAATCGGGTCACAAATCGATTATCAACATCTAGTATGAAGAACTTTTTTGTTTTTTAAATTATGTCAACTAATCTTATTATTGTTTTATAAATTCAGTCTTACAACAATCTGCAAGAGTATCAAATCTTCGGTGCGCCAAAGTTTACTTTATTTTTTTTTATTACAGTTTTAATTTATTTGAGACAATTTTTCAATCATACTATCGCTGCATGCGGTCAGGCGGCATAAGAAGCGCCTGGAGGCGCGTTATCAATCATGCAACGTCGCGTTGCGTCGCGTCGCGTCTTTCCCCCGTTTCCCATTGTCATTCCCATATATACATGAATCAATCGGCAGTTGAGTTCCAGAGTTTTTAGACTTTGCACTCGTCACATTCGTTACGCATCTCACAAAATGCTGCAACGTTGGCATTCGAACATGCCTCACATGCAACAACGCAGTTTGGTTTCCATTAATCAACATTGAAATGTTGCACTCGCCGGTTCGACTTGATGGCGGGAAGCGGGAGGAGGTTGTTCTCTATGCACTTCAAGTCGAAAGTTATTTGATTTTCCTATTCTATGCTGAATTGCCTCATTAGACACACATTAATGAACATTATTTTCATTCGTGGGTGGGGTCATCCCCTCCCCTCTTTATAAAATGTGAGCACATTTTGAAAAAAATACTTATTTACTTTTCTCATGAATAAATAATGTCAAAGTCTTCCATTGGACTAGAAATTATATGGGAAAAACAAACTCTTGTGTGGTCCAATTAATTTTTGGGATATTTTTAAAGTTTTTCAGCAATAAACTCTTCTCTAAATACTTAAATATTTTAGTAATTATGTTATAAATTTCAGCAATTTGATTTTTAATTTTATCTTTTCAATCATTAAGTTGTTTTGTAATACATTTCCATTTCACAATTTTCCAACGTCTCTATTTTCTAATGAAAACCTTTGGCAAATTGCATTCATAACTCATTCAATCGCTTTCTCATATTTCTAAAGATATTTCCGCCCTTTTTTTCCATCACTCAATCATTCAATTGCAATTTTTACTTGCTTATTTTGCTTGCCCTTGCATTCTTTGCCTACCTGTCGACACTTGTTGTCGCTTTGCTTTGACATTTCTTTCAATTATGCGCAGGTGTTTCCAATCCCAGTCTCATTCCCTGTTTCAGTGTCCTTTACTTTACTTTACCTTTACCTTGGCTCGTTTGAGCCAAGTTTCGTGTTTCAGGCTGTTGTCCTTTGGCATATTGTGTTACTCTCAAGTGTTCCTTTCTTTTGTGTGTGTGTGTGTGTGTGTGTCGCGGAAATTGCAGTGCAACTTTAAACGACAAGAGGAAGAAAGAAAGGGTCTCTTTTCGGCTTGGGGTTCCAAATTGTCGTTCTGTTGCTGCCTAATTAAAGGTTTCGATGTGAATACCATTCAACCAACTGACTTCGGATTTTTAAATTTAATTATGGAATTCCCATATGTATATTTATCCCCTAGTTTTCTATGTTTTTATTGATACCTTGAAAACTGAAATATTTTTATTAAAAATAAATGATCAATAAAACATTCGTATTATTATAATGAATAGAAAATTATCCTACAAGTTCATTTCAATTATTTAAATATAGAGCAGACTTAATTAAGATGCCACATTTTCCACCCAGGGGGTGCATTTTCCGAATGCGTTATAATTGATAATTGTTGAAAAAATAAAGAAAACAAAGTTTCTAGTGAAGTTAAAGAATACATGGAAACTTATGTTGAAAATCTTAATAAACAGTCGGCCAATTAGTCAGAGATTACAACTTATTTAACTGTTCTTTTAAATATTTTTCAATATACTGTTTTTTCTTTTGAATTTCAACACCAGTTTGGCTAGAAACACGCCCTCTAAACTGCCCCCTTTAAGCCCTTAAGACACGAACTGACTGCAGACTGCACTTAAAGGCCGTTTGATTAATGTTGCATTAATTGACTTTCACTGCCTTTCGATTTCGTTGTGCCCCAAAAATATTTCTCTTAATTTACTTATTTTTCTTTTCTTTTTTTTTTTTGTGTTGATTGCGTTTTTAGCAAGCGAGGATTTCGAGTGATGTTCAGGTTAGTAAACCCGGTTCTTCTTGCTGCTTAATTGCAGTCAATTTTCTGGCTGTGTTTCTTGCATTGTAAAGCAGAAGCAGCTGTGTGTTTTATGTTGATGCTTTGCCCGGGGGCAACCCACTCGTTTGCCGTTTATTATTGCCACATGTCGCGTTTGCCAATTTGCAACACATGCGGCAACAGTGCCACACATGGTGGCAGAGGGGGAGTCGGCAGAGGGAATGCATCTCATGAGTTCGTTCACCTACTTGTCGGCTGACTAAAACTTTTGCCATGATTCTCAACTATGCCACACAGACATCGTTTTCATTCACATTTCCCATTTAGCTTTTAGCATTTCCATTTCCATTTCAATTGCTAGTTGCAAGTTTTTTAGTTCTCAGAGTTTTGCTTTATGCACTACTATTCAAATAGAAAGTGGCACGACATGGAAATGATGACATGCAGGAAACATCAGAGCCTTTGACGATGTACCAACAACTATCAACAGACCAGGACAGCAGCCGCCGGATGTTGTCATTGTAATTGTGATGGTTTTCCTTTTGCTTTTCTTGTCTATCAGCCACGCCCACTCGCCCACTCGCTTTTTTATGCAATCGTCAACCGTTGAAAAGCTCCAGAAAATAAGTTATCGGTAGCAGCAAAAACTGACTGAGATACATTTTTAGGTAGATCTAAGAGTTGGGTAGACAACAATATAGAATAACAAATATCAGTGGAATAAAGTATTGTCTATTTAAGACAAGTTTTAGGATCAGTTAAACAAGTGTAACTAGTACTTAATAATTTAATATAAATCTTTAGATTTTAGTTTTTATTTAATTTACATATTATTTAATTATTATTTTGGACTTTTACATTTTATATTAACATATGAACTAAATAATATAATATAGTATTTATAATTAGTTAAATTAAGAAAGCCAATCCTAATTAGGGGTTTTCAATGTATTGAAAACGTTAATTAAAAATAAGAAAATAATAAAGAAAGAAAATAACTTTTGTATTTAACATTCACTTTATAAGATCAGAGATGATTTCTATTTACAATAATTCAAACTTAAAATTTCGCTCTTTAAATGGCTAATGAATAGAGTTTTTGAGAAATTAATCTGCAATCATAATAATTCTTAGAAACTTTGACTTCCTCTAGCTATTTGAGATTTGTTCTCATATTCCAAGCAGAGTTTCATGTGTAAGTTCTATTCCCTTATTATTTTATTACAGCAACAACTTCAAATACATCTTCAACTTTCTCGCACAATTTTCATGATTATTATACTTAAATACAGACTGAGTATTCTTCCGTTCTTTCAAACTTTTTTTTTCTCAAATTAGCGCCAATTGAAATTGCTCGTGTGTTTCTCAAGTGCGTTTCAATTTCAATTTCAATTGCCTGTCAAGTTGATTCTCGTTTTTTTTTAATGCGCTACTTGAAAAATCATTTTCATTTCGTTTCGCTTTTCTTTCGTATTGCTTACTCTACTGTTTCTCATTTCTTTTAGCTCCCCCACATGTTTTAGACTTTTGTTTTGGCTTTGGCTTAACCCAAATAATTGTTGACGTTTTATGTACAATTTTATGTACTTGATGTTGTTGTTTTTTCGAGACTTGAAAAAGCCAAAAAGGAAGTTCAATTTTTTTTCATCTTCATTATTTTTATGTGTGAGTATGTGTGTGTGTAGCCTTCCCCTGACCCCTGTGTCTGGCCTGATTTCTTTCTCTTCCTAAAAGTGTTTTTTCTTTGTTTTTTTTTTTTCTTATTTGAAATCGCTGCTTGTTTATTTGAGGTCTTTGTGTCAACTTTGTTGTCGTTGCTGGCTAAGTTTTTTTTTATGATGTCGTCGTTGTTGCTTCACTTTTGCTTAGATCTTTGTTGGTTTCTTTCAGGTTGCTGCGATAAGCCAAAGCCAAAAGGGGCTAAGCGGCATCGAGACGACGTGCTTATCTCTCGCTTTTCCCTCGATGACGCCACGCTGCGTGTGGCTCCACAACAGATTAAACCAAAGTGCGCCTAGCCAAAAAAAAAAAGAAGAATGAAAAATAATGTTGAAAAAATGCTTAGAAATTACATTCGGGCCTCCTTTAAGCCTTCTTCGTCAAGTCAATTAGGCCAATTATGTTGACTTAATTGAGCTTGCAGCGCTGCAAAGTGTGCACAATTGTGGCAGTTAGGCTTCCTCCCTTGCCACGCCCCATCCGGCAGTGCCACACGTGCACAAATTACCCTTGAGCCATTGTCTCAACAAGGACAAGGCAGCCAGGACATCGCCAAGTGGAATGTCACGCCAGAAACGATAAAAAATAAAGTACCAAGAAAGTTCGGTGGCACTTTATTATGCGACGCCTCTTCACCAGTTCCAGTTCCATTTCTTTTTTCCCCTGTTTTTAGGACGGGTCACGACATGGAGGGCTTGATGCTTTTTCTGTGCACTTTAAGCGATGTTTTTGGGCTTGTATAACGTTTATACATATGTATGTAGGTTCATTTTGGCAAGGGTTGAGCACTTTATATATAATTTAAACTGCTTTCGTGACATTCTGTGACTTTTTCAAGTGCAAAATGCATCGAAAAATCGACAACTCAATTTTTCTTAATGAAATATTTGTGTATTTTAACTCGATCATTTATTTGACAATCAATCGAGTTATTTTAATTGGTTTTCATGAAAAATTACCAACTTATAATGGGGAAACAACTTACAGAAGCTTTTTTTTTATCATAAACAATCGAGCTACAGTAGATAAATAGATAATTTACTATCAAGCCATTCTAATA